>CANXYI010231623.1:0-10631 GCA_948208565.1 Hura crepitans | reverse complement strand
CAAATGTTGACTTTTGATCTGAAATTTAACATGGGCCTTCGTGACCCAAAGTAAGGATTTTCAAAACTAAAATGACTATTTTTGGAGGTCCAAGGAATATTTTATGAATTTTTGAAGGTTAAAAATGGCATAGGGTGAACTATAACCCTAGCTCCCGAAGGATTTTCGAGCTAAAATCTTGCAGGGCCCTTAGTGAAGTTAATTGAGAATTTTTGGGACTAGAATGGTGATTTTTGGAGGTGTGTAGAAATTATTTTATATTTTCCAAGTTAAAATCATAAATTAGATTAATTTGGGCCGTAAGATCGCCATGTGGCACGATCGTGGATGTCCACTTTGCACATGCACTTGGGTATACATGTGTGTGGATGGATAGAAGTTAGAAGAAGTCATCTTCTTCCCTCCCACAAGAAAGTCGATGCCATTTTCAAGTAAGGCCCTCTATTTTTTTCAAGCTTTTCTCTCTCCTCCCACTATAGAAATACATAAAATTTATATGGAATAAAACCTCCATGCCACCCTGAAGCAATTCCAAGTGACAGAATGAAGAGAAAGGGTTTAGAAAGGGAGAAATGAACACTTGATGAATAGTGTTCTTTTAGTGAGTAAGTTAGTTTTTCTTTAAGTTCTTATTTTTCTTCCATAGTATTAAGGATGGTGATGCTAAGGAAAGAAACATATTTAAATTTGGAGCTTTGTGTAATTTTGCAAAATTTTTCAAAGTGGCAGCCTTACTATGGAATTCTTGGAAAGGATGCTTTAAGGTGGAGGAAAAGGAATTCAATGGTTCTAGAGTAACTTTAAAATGACAGGGAGTCCAATGTAAGTGAATTTACCCAAAACCTATCATTTATGTTGAGATAAAGTGCAATTGAAGATGAATATGTGTGTATGGAAGTTATGGTTTTATGTGTGTGCATGTAAGTAAGCATGTGAAATATATGTTAGAAGGTATAGATTGATAATTTAGGATAGTAGGGATGTGTATTGTGTGTGAAATGGATGTGCATGTATGTGGTTCATACATGACTAAGTATATGTCATGTATGTCATGTTATGGAGATGTAGGCATGGCATGGTGGTGTGTGTGTGAAATGCATGCTAGGATGTGTAAACCATAGAAATAAGATGATATGGAAGTGAATGGGATGTGGTATAGATGTTTAGGTATGTGTTGCATGTATGACTATATGCATGTCATGTATGCCATGACGCGGGTATGCATGCATAGGTCACTGGTATGTGAGGTTAGGATGGTGATGTGATGTATGACATGAATAAGTGATGACATGGTTAGGTGAAAGGAATTAATAAGGTATGTGGCATGAATAATGTAAGGTAGTGTGAATGTATGGGAACATATAATGTAAAGGAGTGAAGCGGAAGACATTAGGTAGGAAAATATGAATTTGATTAAGGAATGTTGGGTAGGATTTTAGGGTTGAATTGATATATTTATATGTTAGTATGGATGTAATGTTGGATAGGGTAAAAAATTTTTTTAGGACAAAGTGGATTGAGGTGAATGGAAAATAATAATGGGGTAACAAGTTGGGGAGAAAAAGAGTACCAAATGAATAGTATTTGTTACGTGAAAAAGGCCCATAACTATCTAAGAAATTTCACTGACCTGTAACTGATCGAAAATTTTAGTCGGATGAAATAAATTCAAATTTGTGTTTTATTACCTTAGAAATAATGAGAGTAAATATTTGGTAAGGGCGAAAGTGCTTAGTTGGGTTAAATTGGAACCAGAATGGGGTGAAGAGTTGATAAATTGTTGAAAGGCTAGATGAATAAATTAAGAAAACAAAGAAAGAAATTCCTACTGTACAATAATGTATAGACAAAGCTTCAGGAAAGTAAAAGCTGTAAATTTGATAGACTTCAGGACATAAAAAGAGGGTATAACTGATAGAGATTCAAGGTGTTAAATGGGATAGATCTCGTAAGGAAGCCATAATAGATATTGTGCAAATTATTAGAATGTGTAGAAAATAAGTATTATTAAAAAATAGTAACGACGAAGTAAAATTACTAAATTTGAGAACTATGCTACAACACGGATATGCAAGAATTATGCAAAATAAAATACCTGGAATAATTCATTAAGGCTTATGGAAATGAGGCAAAGTTCTTTACGAAATAAGTTGTAAAACAATTATATAAAGTGGATGATTAAAGTGAAAAGGAAAATGAATATCTGATCGCTTGAGAAAATTAAAAAGATATTCACTGGAAATTAGCGGACAAGGGAACCAAGAATGATTCTAAAGAATGATATATTGTTATGGATAAACCAAATAATGAATTTAATGGCTATAAAAGATAGTTTAAAGAGGAAATTTGGGAATTCATGATTGTTCATACACTGGATAGGTTGACCGGTCAACTAGAGATTAGCAGCTGCTAGAGGCTGAGTCTGTGAGGCTTTTAGCATGTGTATGGCAGGTGCAGCCACTGACTATTGATTTGAGCCTACACGTTCTGGGCATTAGGAGTGGTCCACGGATGGGTCCTTGCTACCCACTTGTGGATATTAGGAGTGGTTTATGGACGGGTCCTTGCTATCCACCTTCTATTAATATTGATTTGCAAATTTGCAAATATTGGGAGTAGTTTACAGATGGATCCCTGCTATTTGCTAGTCTAGTATTGGGAGTAGTCTACGAATAGGTCCCTGCTATCGGACGATGGTTGTGTATAGACGCCAAGGTCTATAATGGGGACTAAGGTATGGTTCTGTCTCTTGTCCAGTTCTTGGACTATATGGGTTGGTGCAGCAGCTGAGGCCTAAAATAGGGGCTATTGCACATTGTGATTGAAACGGCCAAAAGTCAAAGTCATGTGAACAGTATCGGACAGCCCCGGATAATGTTCCCTGTGATGTGGGTCATCATTCCGAGTCCGATGACTATCATATTGGTCATAAAACTTTGATGGGCCTGAAACTAGGGAAAATGAATGAATTAAAAATTTTAGCAAAACCAATAATTTGTACTAGGTCATAAACTAATATTTTTGGAGATAAAATGATTTCGGGCCAGGACAGCCTCGAGATCAGAAAGGTGCCCGGATGGTCCCTGAATACTATACCCGAACCTCAAAAATTCCATTGAGTATGATGGAAGAGAAATTAGAATCAACTGGTATTTTTTTTGAATATTTTATTCCGATCGTGAATAATACCAAAAAGTCAATAGTTGAATTTTGACCTAAAAATTTACATGGACCTTAGTCTCATTAATTTAGGAATTATAAAAATAGAATAAGAATTTTTGGAGCAACAGGGAATATTTTATGAATTTTTGAATTTTTAACTTGGTTTTATGGTGAATAGTGATTTTTGCTCCTGATGGAATTTAGGCTGAAATTTTATGTGGGCCTTAGTCTCAATAATTGAGGATTTTCACAACTGAAATGGGAATATTTGGACATAGAGAGAATATTTTTTTTTTCAATTTTTCAAGCAAAAAGTGACCTATTATGTACATAAAGGGATTGGGCATCATTTGGGCCAAATTGATAGATCAAGCCCAGCCCATGGGACTTATTTAACCCCTGGTTACAGCCCACACTTAGGAGAACCATCGTCCTCCCCCTCATCCTTCCATGGCCGATGGCACTAAGCAAGAAGAACCCACTATTTTTGCATTTTCTCTCTCCTAAAGCTCACCTAAACTCACCCAAAATTAATAGACATTTAACCTCCATCATTCAAGGATCTTAATTCTACCAAGAATTTGAAGAAAAGGGAGCAAAATTTCCTAATTCACTGCTTGAGTGAATAGTATCTCAAGTAAGAAAAATTGCTCTAATTTCCATTTTTATTTTTGGTGTAGTTAATTTAGGCAACTTTAATAACTTCTATTGTTTTAGAATTTTTATTTGAGCTATAGATAATGTTCTAGGAATTTTTTTAAGTAAATTTGGTGTATGTTAGAAGGAGAAAATCCAAGGGTAAGGAGCAAACTATTCCAAGCCCAAGTGGTGTTGAAAAGGGTGGAAAGGCACCCTAGGTATGTGGAATACCTTAATTATATTATGCCTTACATGTGTGTGTAAGTTGAGTTATAATACTTGTATAAAAATGGCATAAGTTGCATGTATGCATGTCGTTTAGGTATAATGTGAATATATGTATGCATGTTGTAGTAAATGAAGGTGTTATGTGGAATAAATTAGTAAGAAATGGCATGTGTGTGTGTGTGTGTATGGGTGGCCAAATGAGGGCTTGCAAATAGGTATGAATGGTAAGGTTGCATATGGAATGTAAATGTAGTGCTAATGTTGTGAAAACAAAATGGAATAATAGCAAATATAATAACATAAAATGGCTTAAAATATGACTCAAGAATTTGACTTAGTGAGAGGAGGAAATGTGATAGGGACTTAGTGAATGGATGTATATTATAGTGTGGCATTAAGATAAGGACAATAGGGTAAAGAAACCTTGGAAATAAAGCTTGCTTGATAGAGATAATAGAAGGCATGAGATGAAAAAATGACCAAATGAATAGTGGCAGTTGTAGAAATAGACCAAATAAATAGTATTTTGCGACAGTGGTAAAATTGTAATTAAATGTGAGGAGTAGACCTAGAATGGCACATTAAGGATAAAATAACCCTAAATATGGTCTAAATTAGTAAATGGTCCATTAGTTAGATGCCCACTGGATGGGTTGACTGGTTAACTAGGGATAGAGCAATTACTAGGTAGTTGGTCCTTCTAGGACCTACTTTCATGTGTTGGTGGGTTGAGATTGTGCGATGCTTTGGTGTCCCATCTATTGTGACTATAGATATTGGGAGTGGTCTACGGATGAGTCCCTATTATCCATTTCTGTGTGATGCTTTGCAAATATTAGGAGTAGTTTATGTACAGGTCCCTACTATTTGCTAGTGTGATATTGGGAGTGGTCTACAGGCAAGTTCCTGCTAAAAGTGGACCACTGTATAGGATAGTCCTACTATCTAGTGTCTTTATGTGTAGTATGTCTATGGGCTTAAAAATAGAAATTGTAAATAGTAATAAATGATTATTGGTTTGGAAAAGTAAATAATTAATTGAACTAAATGATTGATTGAACTTAGCAGGTTAGGGTGACTTTCTGTGTGCGGAATCTTGTATGTTTCCTATTGCATAAGACATAATATGATTATGTCATTCCACCACTAAGTCTTATACTCAGTGTAATGGTGTTTCGATGCGTAGGTCGCGAGCAGAGTATGGGTCAGCGTTAGACATCAACATCGGTGTAGCTGTCCCAATCTTTTAGTATACTACTTTTCTTTTTAATTAAATATGTACAGTGTATGGCACTCATGTATATGCGTAGGCTAGAGTGGGTAGTAAAAATGTGTATATTAATGAAATGAATTTAGTATATGTGTATAGTGTTATGCAATGAATGAGTAATCCTTCTTGGTATGCCTATATATGCTGATGGGTCTATGACCCTGTATATTATGAATGTTATGATGTATTGCTGGCTAATTCTGGAGGACTAGAGGGTCTAAAGGAGGACTTTTATATTAGAAGCATGTTTTCTCTGCAGGTTTAATTGGGTTAAGAACTAGGGCAGCCGTTATGTTTCCTGAATTTCTATAGTAGATTGGTAATGCTTACAAAAACTTTTAACAATCCAAAATAGGATGTAATTTAAAAAATAAGTGATCAGATTTAGGTAAGGGACATATTTGGTTAGCATTGGTCAAAGTTGGGTAAGAGTTAAATGAATGGCCCTTAGGGAAATTCAAGGATGGGTGACCTCAGTGGGAAGTAACACACCTTGCCTATTTTAGGTAGAAATGGGTAAGGGGTGTTACAATTTACTTTGAGGTTTTGGAAGAAAATTCATAATGTCTTGGTAACTCGATTGAGTTTTAGCATAGCTTTTCATTCACAGACTAACGAACAGTCAAAAAGAGTTATTTAGGTAATCTTGTGATACTTGAGTGATTTGATTCTAGAAAAGACATGTATGATCTTAAGCTTATGATAAAGCATCTTTAACAGGTGCATCAAGATATGTTAAGAAGTTACACCATTGAGTTTAATGATAGCTGGGATCGCTATCTACCATTAGTAGAGTTCGCTTACAACAACAGTTATCAAGTGAGTCTAAGAATGGCTCCATATGAGGTGTTGCATGGAAGAAAGTGTAGAACACCAGTATGTTGGGAATGAGCTTAGTGAAACTAAGGTCATGGGATTAGACTTAATCAACGATGCTATAGAAAAGGTGAAGATCATGAAAGACAGATTGAACACAACTTTAGATAGACAAAAGTCCTATGTTGACCTCAAGAGAAAAGATGTCGAGTTTAAAGTGGGGGACAAAATATTTCTCAAGGTTTCAGTGTTACATTTTGGCAAAAAAGGGAAGCTAAGTCTAAAGTTTATTGGGTCATATAAAGTGATAGAACCTATAAGACTAGTAGCCTATAGACTAGCACTACCACTAGAATTCTAGTAGATCCATGATGTATTCCGTGTTTCTATGCTCAAAAGATAAAGATTAGACACTACACATATCCTATCAGTAAGAGAAGTTGAGGTCAAATCAAATATATCATATGAAGAAGAACCTATTAGAATCTTGGCTAGAGAGGTTAAGAAGTTAAGAAATAAAATAGTTCCACTAGTAAAGCTAGCTTGGAAGCATCATGGAATGGAAGAAGCAACTTAGGAGTAATAAGCTCAAATGCAAGAGTAATACCCACATTTATTTGAACAAGCTAATATTGAGGATGACATTTATTTTAAGAGGGGAAGTAATGTAATGACCTGAAAATCCCAGTTTAAAATCTCAATTTTTAAGAATAGTACTTTTCTTGAGACGAATAGTGTTCTTGAGACTCGGGGTGCATTGAAGTTACTAGATGAAAGCATGTTCTTTTCTTACCTCTACATAGAAAATATAGAGTCTTACATATTTCTATATATATTTTCCTAAGAATCCCCTTTATTTACTAAAAAATCCCTATTTTTGAATCGGATTATAAATTATAACGAATTTTTTAGGAATTTATAAGTGGAAAAACTCTTTTTTTATTAAAAAAATTAAATTAAAAATAAAGTTATAAGATAAGAAAAAAAAGAGAATATAAAGAAGAATAACAAATAGGTGGATTATCATATATATATATATATATATATATATATATCATGTATAAATATGAATAAGTCACTTAATTAGTTGTATTAGTCATAAAATAATTTTGGACAAAGTTTAAAATCAATCGAAAATCATTTAAATGGTTAAAAATGATAAGCAAGTTTTTATGATAGTGTCTTATAAATAGTGACTAAGGCAAAGCTAAACTGTAAATTATTTCAAAGTTGCTCAAAAAATTCTGAAACATATATGACTTGATACTCAAAAATTCAAATGAGTATAATAACACTAGAATTTAGATTTTTAGAGATTGGGAAGTATTTTATTTGAATACCAGGATGCGTAAAAATGGCATTTTAATTCAGTTTCTTTTGATTTTTGAGCTTTGATTTTTAAAGCATGTGGGGATAAAATTAAATTAATTTGAGATGTTAAATGAGAGAAAGAAGGAGTTAAATGGTTGAGAAAAAATATTAATTAATGCATTAAAAATGTAATTTTTCAACTAGTATATATATGGTTAAAATTTCCTTTTTTTGGTCAAACTTCAAAAAAATCACTCCCTCACTTCTCTCTCTACCCAACTACTTTCAAGGGAGAAATTTTTCCATTTCTTCAATCTTTCGTTCATTTTAGGCCTCCAATTTCTATATTTAAACTATTATACTACATTTCTATAGCCTCTAGATGCATAATTAAGTGATATATCAGAGGAAAATCGCCTAAAAATTAGTTGGGTGAATTGTGTCATTTTTTTTTGTAAGAATTTCTAAAAACCAATATTTTCCCCTTAATCAGTAGGTGCCCAAGAGTTAAAAAAAATGTGGCCATTTGTAATTTTTTTGATATTGTATGATTTTATACGAATTTTCTAAAATCAAACCTATAATGAGCAATTAGTGAAACAAAGTGGGGTCACAATAAGGGCAAAACGAAGGCTTATTCAGGCTTTGTATGTTTTTTAAGCATGCAGGAATGTGTAATTGATATAATTTGTGCAATTGAGGAATGCCTTAACTTATACATAATGTATATATGCATGTAAGTGTAGGTAATTAAGGAAATACATATGTAAATGATAAATTGGCATACACATTATGACTTTATGGTAAGGTGCAATATATATGTATGTAAATAATGGAATAAAACATGCAAGTATGTGTGTTTAAGTATGATGGTTGAATAGCCACGAGATATGTGTGTGTGTTATTTTGTGATATGTATGCAAATAAGCATGTATTGCCATAGGTTGATGTTTTGTGATTCTTGATCATCTGGTATGATAAATTAGGAAGGAATTATAACATGTAATAAGTGATTATTGGCTATGGCTAAATTTTCATTAGAGGATGCCTATGAGCATATGTCAATTAATTTATGTGATTAAGCATAAATTGATGTTTAGTATGCCTTGGCTGAATGGGCCCATTTAATTTGAGCATTATTATAACTTAACAAAAATGATGAAATATGTTTGAAATATGGGTGTGCACATGTAGTGACCAAAATGGCCTAATTTCTTTAAATAAATGTATAAGCCTTGATATGAGCATAAAATGTATTAAATGTGCCTACAAGTGAGAAGTGAACACTGTGATGCAAATTTGTGAATTAAAGTATAACATGGATAATGTAAGGCGCACGTAAGTAATTAAGGCACATGATTTTGTGCTTAAATACAAGAATAAGGGGAATGAGTTAATATTCCTAGCATAATCAAATTGATATGATATTTGCATAAAAAATAAATTATTAAGTAAATAATAATGAGCAAAATTTTTGAAATATGAAAATAGCTCGTATGAATAACAACCTAGAGATGGATAGGTTGATCAGTTAACTAGAGATAAATAGCAGTTGCTAGGCACGTCGATATTTGATATTGGTTATGGGTCCACTCATTGTCTGACCTAAAAACCTCTCTTGATGATTTTGTATTTCTAAGCAAGTGTAGTCACCTTTTATGTCCTATGAGGCCATTACACGAGTCTATGCTGGTGCAATAGTCGTTGAGGTTCTACAGGGCCATTGCACATGATGATCTCGTATCCATAGGTTTTATGTTTTTATTAATATGAGTTGTATAAAAATAATTGTATACTCTTTGTAGATACCCATTTTTGTCCGGCTTTAAAGAAATAAAGAGGATGAGTGATTTCATATCGCTCATTAAAATATTAAGTACTATAAATACATATTTAAAATGTTATACATTAAATATTATGGTTGTTATGGTTATGTGAAAAATAATTTTAATCAAATCACGATAAGTAAAAAGGAAAAGAGAAATCGATAATAAAATATTGATATAGGTCAAAAAATGATTAATTATGAAAAAAATGAAAAATTAATAAATAAATGATCACAAATTAATCATTGATTAACAATTATAAATTACAAATTAATAAATAATAATTACAAACTAATATAAAATTAATAATCGATTACAAATTAATATTTGCAGATTGAAGTAAAATAAGTTAAAATAATTACAGCAAACTAAAATAAAAGAGAAAGTTACAGTAAAAAATATATAATAAATTAATTACAATTCAAAATAAAAATAATAATAAATAATTTTTTTCAATTATAGACCCAAAAAATAAAATAAGTAGAAATTTTAATTAAATTAAATTAAATCAGTTAATTACATGATAAAAAATAAATAGAAATGTAGGAAAGTAAATATAGGCTGTTGGGCCAAGCCCAAGCCCAGCAGTCCAAAAGGCCCAGCAATCCAAAAGGCCTAGCAATCCAGAAGGCCCAACAATCTAGAAGGCCTAGCCCAGTCCAAAGAGCCCATTCCAGTAGCCTATTCCAAAAAAGCCTCTACCTATAGAAAAAATATAAAAAATAGGGGTGAGGGGACTGTAGCCAACAGTAGAGAAGGTGAGTGAGGAATGGTTATAAATAAGGTTCAGTGGGTTGCATTTAAGAGAGAGGAAAAATTGCCAAGAAAAAAGGCTGAGAGAATTAATAGACAGAAAAAATAACGAGAGCAAAAAAACACAGTGATTGCAAGCAGCAGTAGAAGTAAATATCAGGAAAGAAAGTAAGAAAGAAAGTTCATCATCAGAGGAAAATCATCAAAAAGATATACATCTAGTAATAAAAAAAAGCAAAGAAATCAGTAGAGAAAGCAAAGTAAATCACTATTCCTATTTTATTTTCTGTGATTTCCACTTGGGTGTGCAGAAGTCAGTAATGACTTCACACACTCAAGGGAGTCAACTTGCAACTTCTATTTAAATCTTAAGCATAAATCCTCAATAATGCAATATAGGAGTCAGTGTGATTTCTATAAAGAAGAGGTGGGTCAGTAATGATTTGTAAGCTATTATTATCATAAATCAATTGAAAACCTTTTTTTTCATAAAAAGGTGTCCTTAGGAAATAAATGTATACATTTTACTGATCTGAGTTTGAGACTATATAACTATCCCTTTTAATGTGGGTAACTATCTAATGAATTTAAACAAAATAAATAAAACGTTTGAGAGGCCACTGATC
>CANXYI010231588.1:0-11887 GCA_948208565.1 Hura crepitans | reverse complement strand
ACTATGTACTGCCAATATATTTTGGAAACCCATAGGGTCACACATTTAAAGAATTGAAATGATTATCAAAATGTTTGATATTTCAATGATATGAGATATTATTGAAAGGAGAAGAAATAAAGAAGAAAAAGGGACATTGGGCTTAAAGTCCAATTAACCCAGTTTGACATTTTTAAGTATTAAAAGGGCTTGGGCCTTGGAGGCCTATCTAAGGGTGCCTTTTTAATATGATTTTAAATGGACCTTTTAAAGTTAAAAGGACCATGAATCAAGCTTATGTCTAATTTAAATTGAGGCCTAAAAGAGCCTCAGAAGGAAGCCCGGAATGGGCCTTACTGTTTTATGCACAAAGACCTTATTACTGAGCCTTGTGCAATAGACAAAAAGAGGTCCAATTTATAAGCCTCCTTAAATGAGATTTTGGTTCGATTTTGAGGGTTAAAATTTGACCTAAAGAGGGTGATTTCAGTATAAATAGCTTTGTTAAATCAGCCACTAAAGAGTAGCCATTAAACAAATAAAAAATTCACACATTCCTTGTGAATTTTTGGATTCTCTTATTCTTTTTCTTCTCCCTTCTAAATATTTTACTAACACTTAGATATTCAGTTTTTCATCACTTTAATTCTTGTATGGATACCTTGGAGGTGTTCCTAGTAAGGATTACTATGATTTGCAACAATCCAGTGAGGTGAGCTGAAGAAATGGAATCGTCATATAACAGATAACAGTAAAATTTCTATACTAAATTTTTCTATTATCTGTCATTTTGATATAGTTAGATCCTAATTATCATTGATTGATTTTGCATCATTTTTTTTTTAATTTTTCGATGTGCATGATTCATGTAAAACCAAAATTAAACAAAGTATGAAAATTTATAATTGAAGTGATAAGTAATGTATAAGTAATATGCAATAAAATAAAGGGTAATAATATAAAGTTAAACAGATTGGTTTAAGGAAATTAACATGAAAACCTCATGGGTCATTAAGGGAATGAAAAATAATATGGCTACGAGTGGACTGGAGTATTAATATGCTTAAGAATAATTGAGAGAAAAAGTATGCTATGATGATAAGTTTATATACTACAAGTATGAATATGAAGGTTATATTTATATGCTCATGTGAACAAAATATGATGTTGATGTTTATTATAAACATAATTTGATTCCTTATGATGTCTAAATGGTATGAAAATGAATGGAAAGTAAAATGTAATGAGAATTAAGGACCATATAAGTTAGATAACCTACTGGATAGGTTGACCAGTTAACTAGGGAGTTAGCAGCTATTAGGACACTTCGATGTCACTTTTATCCAGGTGCGACTGCCATCAGGTCTATGAGGGCCACCGCACACCTATATATTATACATTGATGATGTATTTTATTCATGCGAGTGTAGCCACTGTGAGGTCTATGAAGGCCATTGCACACTTCCATGCGAGTATAGCCATCATGAGGTCTATGAAGGCCACTATGCACTTTTATGCGAGTGCAGCCACCGTGAGGTCCACAGAGGCCACTGGACACTTCCATGCAGATGCAGCCATCTTGAGGTCCATAAGGGCCACTGCACACTTTCATGCAGGTGCAACTATCATGAGGTCAATGAGAGCTATTGCACACTTTTATACTAGTGCAACAACCGAGAGGCCCAAAATGCAAGCTACTACATAAGGTTGAGATCCTGTTATCTAGAATTAAGAATTGAGTCTGTCCAAAATGGTCAAAAGAAGTAACATCTGAATTAAAGATACATGAACAATTTAAAGATAATTTAATACATGTGAAAGAGAATTGAAAAATGAATATTATAGTGATAAATTGCAAAGAGTGACCCTAAATAAATTATATGTAACTATAATACATCATATTGTTGCAAATGAACTATATAAATAGAGAATTTTAAAATAAGCATATGAACATAGCGAATCATTATATAAGATCTCATTAAGGACTCCAAAAAGTTAAGAACACTAGGAGTTAATTGTCATAAACTACATGATAAAAATGTATGGTACAAAATGAGAAATTAGAATCATTATGCAAACTAAAAATAGTAATTAGAATAAGGATTAAAGACTAGTAATTATAACAGAAAAGCGAGATAAAGTAAGGTAAAAAGATTTAGAGTAACAATAGTATAAGGAAAATGGTATTTATACACATCATGAATATGAGTTTAAAAAAAAAGACATGTATAAAACTAAAGAAATTAGATAAAATATGAATACGAGACTTAATAGTAAAATGAATCACAAGTTTCATGATTTAGAATACATCACTAAGCAACTTTGCTTAGCACATTGGCTTTTGCTAATGCTCAGGTTTAATCGAGGTGGACGAGGTAGTGAATCAGGTCCTAACATATGATAAGAGTCATGGGCGAACAATTCGGCAAGTATATCTATCGCAAGCTTTCAATTGTGTTTAGCATGTCCGATATAAATAACTATGTAGAATGTATACTTGGAAATAGTAATGCTAGATCATCTTATTAATAACCAAAGAAGGAAATAACATTAATATTGGAGAGTGGTTTGAGCTTAATTAAGATTGATAACTTGTTCATATATATGATGTTTGAATGCGATACATATAAGGAACTTTAATAAATAAAGTGTAAGTTAAATTTAGCATGGTTACACTACGATAACTAAATAGGGATACGAATGATATGATAGAAAACGGTAATTTGAACTACCTTCCTAATAATATTAGAATTATCATAGCCATGCATATGTAGCTTGATCAAAGTAGCAAGTGTAAAGTACTTAAAGAAGTCCTTAATTAGAATGTAAATTGAGATAGTTAAATAAAGAATCTAAATAGAGAGAATAAAAAATAGTGATCAAACCGGACATGTGACATCCTGTATTTGAACCGACTACCGGTCGAGTATAAGGGTGTTACAATTTTTTTATATTCATTCTTTGTTAATTTTCACTTTTTTTCTGGCTACAGTAGAATTTGCATTAGATCTTACTGATATGTCAGTAGCTTAGCACTTCTCCATGCTCAACTATTATAGACTCTGATTGCATTTGATTTTCTATTTTGTTTCTTCATTAATAATAGCATTGGTTCTAATTAGAAAGTTTCATGATGAGTGATGCATTATGAACTGAATTCTTGTTAAATATAATGATACGATTATTTTAATTCAATAAAAGTCACTGCACGTCATATGTTATAAGTAACATTTATATACACCCAAAAGCCTAGTTAGCTATAGAAAGCTTAAGGTGTGCTCAAAGATGGGCTAGCTCGAAAAAGCCTAGAGGAAAGACAGATGCACCCTCTATGAGACCTTCCAAGAATTTGAGGCCTAATATCAAGGTTCATTTGGTTGAGTTTTTTGCTTTCTAACGGTTGGTAATTGAATAAATTAAAAGTTAAAATGAGGTATTTGATAAACTCAATAATTAACTATTAGATTACCAACGATTGAAATTGAGTATATGATAAATAAAAAATAAAAGTTAATAATCAAAAATTTCAATCACATGCGATTGAAAAATGTACTAAAAATTATTTTTTTTTTATGAAAAACTCAAAATTTCAACTTTTATGATTAAAAAAAAATGGCTTTCATGTTTTTAATATCTAAAATATTTTTTTTGTATTTTATATTTATTTATCTATAATAAATAAAATAATTATAATCTTGAATATAATATAGTTTTGTATAATTTTTAATGTCAGCCTTAAAATTAATTATTAGTTAGTAATTTTTTATGTTTGATTATTTATTTTCGCATTATATGTAATATGTGATATTATGATAAATTTATAATATAATATAAATATTTTTATAGTCATTGTATAAATTAAATTATAATCTAAATCATTAAATTATCAAACATTTTATATATGTTTATGGCTCGCCGACCACTGTTAAAATTCATTAGCAGCCAAAAAATGATCACCGTCATCTAGTATATTCTCACCCTTAAGAGACACCTCCAACTGTTGTAACCTTCCTTGCGACAGCACTTCATATACGCACCTAACTGTGAGGCCTGGATTAACATTTATATTTTGATTTAGATTTTTAATTATTGAATTTAATATGTACAGTACACAGAACATGCACAGAAAATTCACTCCGCGCGCACCTCTGATCCATTGTTCCTTTGGCATGGCAGTGTGCGCTCTTATCATTGTTGACAGTCAAATGTCTAGGTTCGAAACCCATATATCACTCTATAAGGCCATCAACAGTAGGAGATATAGAGACATGCAGCAGCGGAAAAAATTTTGAGAAATTGGTCTCTCATTTGAGAGATTTGTCCCTCAAATGAGAGACCAATTAAATTCTGGCACATGACGCTCTGAGACCCGTAATATTTTATATATTTTGCCCAACTCTTTTTTTTTTTAATAATTCAAAAACTGCCATTGATTTAAATTTTTTGTTCATATTTTATAATTATGTTTAATTGATTTAATTAATTTTAACTATTACTAATACATATTATTTATATATGATATTAGTTGTATTCATTTAATTAATATATGAATTCTAATGGAAATTTCAAAAGAGAGACCATCATTGGATGAGAATTGTTAAATAACTCTCTTTAATAATCTTTTTTTATCTTCTTCACTTTTTGCATGATAAGTGTATAACTAAATTTGTACATATAATCCTAAATTAAAAAAAATGAATACATACTATATAAGTAGTGGAGAAAAAAGTAATTAAGAAAAGTTATTTAACACTTCTCGTCATTGGAGTAGAAGCACATCAAAGATTTAGATAAATCTCTCTTATTATGATGGTTAAAGCTATCATCTTTTATTCATATTCAGACGATCACTGCACATCTCCAATTTTTTCTTTTTTTTTTTAAATTACGAGAGCATCAAGTTTAGTCAGCTTTCAAATAGTTTCCATTATTTCTTTAGTAATATTCTAACACCAAATCAAAAGCGAAAAACATCAAAAATAAAATTAGGTTACTCGTCAAATTTAGTATACTTTCTTCTTTCCTATCTTTGGATTTCCTCACGAGAGATCGGAATCCGTTGGGACTATTTGATGACTCACAATCCCATGGCTTACACAGCGTTGCATCTCCAATTTCACCCCAAACTAGTTGGTACTGGTGGGTTGCATCATAAAAATTAAAAAAAAAAAAAAAAGTAGCGCAACAGAATGATCTCCAAAATTCTTTCAGAAAGAGGTCGGAATCAAATAAATCACTATAACATGAAATGCAACAAAATCAGAGATTAAAGAATCACCGGCCTGATATCTGATAATTGTACAAAAATCCTGGCGGTCCACTTCCTAACCACACAGGAATCAAACCCCAATAAATTTACAAGCATGACAGAACCCGGGAAGGAAAGAATAGAATGTATCATTTTACAGCTTGTTAGATACAGCAGCTGCTGCTGCTGCTGCTGCTGCTGGGGCATGTATAAAACGATGCTCAGTTAATACCCGGGTCGTTCCTGCAACGAAAGAATGTTGTTTGTATGATCTCCGGCATCATGTACAAAAATTAGGGAAAAAAGAAAAAGATGCAGTTCAGTTCCCCTATCTCCAGTCCCAAAAATTATCAGATGAATGCCATCTCCGATAAATCCTTGAAGCTCCCAAAATTGAGGTGGACTCCCTCCCGACGCAAGGGGAAAAAAATGAAAGAATTACAACACACAAAAATAGGGGTCAGCAACAACATGTGCTTGTTAAAATACTGGTCGAGGAACTAATCATTAAATCTTCTCCAAGCAGATCAGGTAGCTTTTGATTTTGAATCTGTCCTGTTTATTCGACACATGCAATCTGGGCATGGATAGGAATATATAGAATCATTTGGCCTTTTGAGTTCAAAACCCTTGGAATCACTGTGAGATCGCATATTCAGCATATGTCTCTTAAAACTCTTCCATCTGGCAACAACGAGGAAATTATGAACATGTAAAATGATGAGAACTCTTTTCTGCAAATCACTAGAGATGAGAAAATTTATTTTTCTTGAAAAAATGTATGCGACAATTTGCTTAAACTCAAAAGCAGTATTTTACAATGTCGTGATTACTTAGCAAACATCAAGGATCTGTAACCTGAGTTCCCAAAATACATTGGAGGGTCCATCAATGAACTCCCCCTTTCGATTGCTTTCTAACCAAATTTTCTTGTAATAGAGTAGGTAATAATTTCAGTCAAAATTTGATGATGATTAATCAGTTGAAAGGAAAATTTTTAAGGAATGTAATAAATGCATACCCAAGATTTGGATTATCCAAGAGCAGTGCTAATTTTCTCTTGTCTGGCCGAATTGTCTTGGAGTGCCCTCCATACAAAAATCTCCTATGGCCCATCAGAAAATGAGGAAAATTTCCACCCTGAGTTGTCACAAATACTTCACTATGAAGACAGACAGTGTAGTCTATCGCTGCCATCCTGGAAGAATAATTCTGCAAGTGGCTACACAAGTTATACAACACTGAACAAGACCTCAAAAGTGGAAGAAACAACGAAATAACTCATTACCTTAAATGGCGCAAGTTCATCTTCTGATGCAAGCATTTCTTTTGTTTGCATATTAGGAAACATTTCCAACAGTGGGGCCATATATTTTTCAGCATTGTATATCTTCCCAGATGCCAAATAAATAAACGTGTTTTTGTCAAATCCCATTCCCCTGAGCATCAAGCCTACCTAATAAGGGAAAAAATCAAAATAGAAAACCTATATCGAATTTTATGATTTAAGTGTAATGCTATTACATATAGAAGTACGACTACATATACAGCAAGAAATTTATCTAAACAGTTGTCAAGAGAAAACCCTATTCATTAGAACTACCAAGGTATGCCAAAATTTCTGAGGGTAAAACTGTAATCATGCATTTTTTTTTAATTTAAATATCATTAAATTTTACTAATGTAAAATGATATCTGGAAAACAATACAACGAAAACGCATCACATGGATTCAACCACCTGTAGCACAAACGGAACTTCCTGAAGTAGGATATTGCATGCACAAGAATCACAACTGCATTGCAGATATGATCGTGTAATCATCCTAAACCACCAAAAACTACTCCGGGATTAGAAGTGCAGCTTTCCAAGAATCAGTTGCACTGAAGAATATAGATAACATGTTTTAATCCTCCCAAATTAGTAATCTGGCATAAATTCAAATTATTTGCTATGTAATCCTTCGACGGACTAGTATGCCTAAAAGCACAACAGTCAACTTATAAATGTGTACGCTTGGGTGGTATGAGCAGTTGCAGTTCGTAACCTTTTATAAACATCTGAACAGAGGACACCTAAAACTCCCAGCCCCTTCCAACACTAATATGACGAAGAAAAAGAACCTCCATAAGACTCCCATAACATGATGATTAAAACTTGTCCCTCATTGAATAAAGGCAAACCACATTTCGAGGTCCTTGAACTTGCACCTTTTTTTTTGGCTATAGGTTCCTTGAACTTATATTTTGGATCAAATAAGTCCAAACTTAGTGGCAGGAAAAAAAAAACATTAAATAGTCTAACGGTGTTAATTTTAATAATTAAGAAATATATAATATTTACTGAGTGGAGATTAGGAAAAATGAGGGGAAAAAAAATCTGGAATATGAGAGAAAAACTAAAATGAGATCAAATGAGATTATGATACCAAATTGATTTTTTGCAAGCAAAATTTTTAACGTTGCTTGAGGAGTTCAAGCTTGTAAGCTGAAAATTTCAAAATTTTATCACTCAGCCCCCTGACATAAAATTAAGAAAAAAAAATCATCACATAACCTTCACATTATCACCATAATCCAGCAACAAAAGCCTTGGTCGCTAATTTTCCTATATCACAGTTTAAACAATGCTTCATACTAGTCATAAGCAAAAGTGGCTAAACCACAATTACTAAAGAAACTCATTAGGGGAAAAAAAAAGTATCATCTTCTCCACAGTGGACCTTTTTTTTTTTTTTTTTTTACATCAAGAATTTTAAAAAAGCAAAACTAACCTTAACTGTTCAGAAAATAAATGGAGGTGAACAGTGAAAAGAGAGGGAGTTTTCACAACAAAAAATATATAATATTAAACTGTCACGATATTCACAGCACCTTTTTTACACCTATTTTCTAAGGTTAATTGAGGACTCATTGTGATTAAAAATACAAGTCAAGGACCTAATATCAAAAACTTTCAGTTTATGGATTCAATAGCAAAAAAGCATAAGTTTAGGGACCTGGAGATATGTTTTGCCTTGAATAAATTATTTATGCATGTCATCATAACATCAAAAATGATGTATGAAATTTCAGGCCAGCAAAGGCTCAACATGATTGTCCAATAAACCAAGTTAATGAGGCAACAGGCAGCCACTACTTTTAGGCTACACAAATTCTTCTTAAGTCGTCAGCCATACTAACGCTAAAATACAAGCTCAGAAAATTGCTGGCATGTTTCAAAACCATCCGTATGGTGTATTAACTAAGAATGCATAGGTAATGATTTTGGCAGCAATTAATATAGCACGAATGAGGTCGTGTCATAACAGAATTCGTGGCTGAGAGAACATATGCAATTGAAGTTTAAGTATCACTACTTAATGATATAAGATGATGTTATAGCAATTTTTACCTCTAAAGGAGTAAGAGGGCACTTCCCATTGAGCCTGATGGCTCCAGGACGTATGGTACGGCCAGGCTTTGTAAATTTCCCTTTCCAACCTCTTTCTCTTGCTGCTCTCATGTCTTTTCCTTCTTGCTCTCCACCATCAAATACACAGCAAGAGAAAGCAACCATGTCCTGCAGATGATAGGACAATATGCATTTGATGCCAAGATAATTATATATATATATATATATATATATATATATATATATAGGAAAAAAAACTAAAATTAAGATATTCTTCACAACCACCAAAGAGCACTAACTCTACAAAATAGAATACCAACCTCCTCAAAGCGAAGATGCACAGAAACATACTTTCGGCCATGGCTTGCACTGAGTTCTTTCATTCTTGCCACTAGTGTTTCACCCAAAGTTAATATGGGATTTGAAAATCTCAGTGCTTCATAATTGGCCAAACATCTAAGCCTTTGGACAGCGGGAGGAGCATCAAATGACAATCGATTTGCAAAAGGAGAAATCCTTATAACCCTGAGTCATCAAAAGAAATAGCCCTTTAAATTAACCCAATCCTATTCTGATAAGAAAAGAACAGTCAACAGAACAAGCATCATGTGACTAATGAGAGCTTTGTTACAAGAAAATGACCATGCATAAACACCTATAGAAAATACACTATCGTTGAACCAAGCTACTCGGAGCTCTGGGTCATCAAAAGAAATAGCCCTTTAAATTAACCCAATCCTATTCTGATAAGAAAAGAACAGTCAATAGAACAAGCATCATGTGACTAATGAGAGCTTTGTTACAAGAAAATGACCATGCATAAACTCCTATAGAAAATACACTATCGTTGAACCAAACTACTCGGAGCTTTCTTCATCAAGGCATTACTTGAACTTATTTGTTATGCCCAAAGTGTGAAGTAGAACTTGCACAGCCAACCAAAAGAAGTTGGAATTTAGGTCCTGACTAAGTGAAGCAACGCCAAGCAGTATCATTAAGACATTGGTTTACATATCTAAAAGATATTATTACCACCAAGAAATTAGATTGCCTGAAACCATAATCTCTACTACATTTTGTTATTCACAAAAAAACATTTCCTTAAAATTTTATACGGAAAAGGACTTTATAGTTTAACAGAACTTCTACTTTAAGAGTTATACTCAAATTAAAATACTTGACATATCTATACTATATGTAAATATGGGCTGTGAGAATTTTTTTTTTTTTTAAACGAAAGTAATATTATATTTTTAAATTAATAACAAAACAGTTCTTATTTTAAAAATTGCTTTTCAAATAATTTTCAAATTTTTTTATCTTTGAACTTATTAGTGGAATTTCAAATATTTGTCTACCCATTAACTATTAACTGAGTAATTAATAATAATGATAGTCATATATCTCCTTATTAACTACAAACTATTAATAATTATAAGTGCTAATTGCATTGGTTCCAAGTGGTAGTGGAAAATCATAATTGCTTGGTAGTAACTTGTTAAGAATTATTATTGTTGTTGTCCTTAATTAATTAATTAATTCAAAGTTCTAGTAATTAATTTGAAAGATAATTTTAATTCTTATAAACGATCTAAAATTTAGTTAGATAATTGAGAAATCAGTTTCTTTTAGAATTATTTTTTAGAATCTTAATATTATTTATGTACATGTTTCAAAAAATAAAGTAAATATAAGTTTCAAAAAATAAAGTAAATAAAATATATGATTATTATATATGTTATATGATTTTTTATTATTTTTATAAATTTATTATTTAATACTCTAGAAGATATTTTTTATTCTCAGAAAAGTATATTGATTAACATTATAATTTTTTGTTCATATATTATGTGTTTTATAAAAATAATGAAAGACGTGGACATGCACATGCACGTGCACGATTTACTGGCATATGTATAAAAGAGAGAATATTGATTGTTAGTAAACCTATTAAAGGATAACTAAAAAGGAGCTACAGGGGGGGAACAAGAATGATTTGTTTCCAACTTTCCAGAAGGAACAGAAAACTAAACAAATAAAGGTGCAAAAATCATCTTATATCTGGGTGTACAACTCACTTTTCTTCCAGTAGCCTTGGAAGGACAACATCCCCGTAATAATGAACAGATGACCACGCCTTTACTCTGAAATTGTACACATTGGACATGTTACGATCAAAACGCTCCATAAGGTATTCAGGAATCTTGTCAACCACCCGTACATCATTTTTCAAGGTACTGATGAAAAATTCCTCATCATAAATGTCTTTAAATTTGCTGGACAAGTAAAAACCCTAGTCAGACTTTTTTTTTTTTAATCAATGTGAAACAATGGTGAAGCAGCAACAACATAAAAGAACTTAACATGGTAGAGTCACACATTTGCTCACATACAAGCACAAGAAAAGGTACAAACAATTAGTAGTTTATCTAACTCAACTTATTATTCACTCATTTTTCCTAATCTATCCCTGGAGAGAAAAGCCCATGGTGGGAGCAGTTAGATGCCGTTAAACTAATCAACCATAACCCATCCATGGATTGAGATCTATCCACCCACATCGTCTACTCGTCTTTCTTTCTAACATTCAAAAAGAAAGGTCCTATTTGTTTAGTCAAAGAAACTATTAAGATTAGGAATTTACTCTTGAGTTCTCCTAAATACAGTGTACTTCTGAAATCTTGAGGATCATTAGACTTTTTCAACTATCCTCACCATCAAAGAGGTAGAAGGATGAGAAATTTACACACCACAATGGCAACTACAATGCAAAATTAGCTCTCATGTTTGAAATTTGTCAGCTCAAAGAAGCAATATCAAGATCCTTAAAATACTTTTGCACGCAAGATATTGACAGACATCGCAAAAGCATATTGCAATCATATCTGATACCTTTTGCAGCCGAGAACAGTTAGTCAAGAGCATTTTTATGCAATTTACTAATCAAGAAAACTAAAAAGGATAAGTTAATGGTACTCCTATAATTATAATTATATAACTAAAGGTCATATCGATGAACTTCTATATTTTCACACAACCCGGTGTCAACACAATGTATATGGCCCTATATCATTTGGCTAAAGAATAACAGCTGGCTAACCTGGGATCTCTCCAAATGCTATGAAAATGAAAATTTGGAATTAGAAGTGTTGCATTTAAATAGCCTGCCACAGCAACTGCATTGCATATCTACAAATCCACACGATTGTGTTCAGAATATGCATATCAATTTGTCTGCATGTACAGATAGAGAAAGGGAAAAAAAAAA
>CANXYI010231506.1:0-13282 GCA_948208565.1 Hura crepitans | reverse complement strand
ACTATGCTAGTGTAGTAGCGCGTATTAGGTCGAAAAGGGCTACTGCACACATATATGTGTAATGCGGGTGCAGCCACACTTATTAGGTCCAAAATATGAGCCCCTACACATTTAATGGTATCTTATTATCCAATATTAGGAATGATGTCTTCCAAATATAGGCTAAATAAATGGTAATTAGAATGGAAATAACAATGTAATAGAAATAGCAAAATAGGTTATAAGCAGAGCTTAAAATGTGAAATGAAAAACTGGTGACTTAATGAATAATTGGTATGGGTAATCTATAATGTGATAAACAAATAAAGAATTAACAAGGAGATAGGTCCCATACTAATAAAATATATTAAGTTTGCTATGCATTAACTTATTAACTTGTAAATATAGTAGAATGATGTGGTTTAAGATAAAGTATTAGTATTTAGATACAAAATAAAATAAAATGGTGGGAAATAAAATGATTAAGGATAAGTTTAGTTGGCATTGTATGTTATGCATGAACGGTGTGCATGTGATTATAAAATCTTTAATGTAGTAATGTATAATCCATTAAATACTCCACTAAGCAATCTGCTTAGCACACTGTTGTTTGCGATGCATAGGTAGTAGATAACAAGCCAAGATAGCTGAGCAAGGTACTAGCCTTAGCATAACAATGCAGATCAAGCAGTCTTATCTTGTTATAATTTTAATACTTGTATGTTATGTCTATTATATAATGGCATTCATGTGTATGTAAAGGGAATGGGCCTAACCTTAAGTATATATAGGTATATGTGTAGATTGTGTATGTACTAATGGAAATTAGGATGTTTTAACTCATGAATGAATGATGTGAATAGTTGAAATAATAGAGGTGATGAAATTTTGGGATGATCAAAAGGATTAGTCATGTGATTTGATGATAGTGATGTTATAGAATTGTGTTTTCTGTAGGTTTACATTTGGATAATATATTAGATAGCTATTATGCTATCAAAATTTAGTTAAATAAATCTTAAAATTAACCGTAGTAATGTTTTAGTTTAAAAATCAGGTAACTGAAGATAAGTGTACAATAGAAATATAATAAAGGTCTTAAGAAGATAAAAAAAATGGTAATAAAGGATAAGAAAGCAAGCAAGATGGTGTGTCATCTTTTATTCGGATTCGGCAATCAGATTGGGGTAAGGGGTGTCACAAATCAGAATGAAAATAAAATTACATAGTAGTTACCTAAAATACAATCGAATAAAAAAATTAAAGCTATAAGGAAATTACCTAAAATATAATCGAACCAAAAATAATAAAGAAACAATAAAAAAAGGAAAAATTAGTAAGAAAATAAAGATGAGAAATAAAAAGAAATAAAAATAAAAAAACAAGAATAATGGCAAATAAAAGAAAAGAATAATAAAAAGGTTAAGTTAACTAGGTATTTGATAAGAGGGAAAGAAAGATTGATTAGATAAAAGCTCAAAAGATCTCAAA
The DNA here is from genome assembly GCA_948208565.1 of Hura crepitans. Lineage (NCBI taxonomy): Eukaryota > Viridiplantae > Streptophyta > Magnoliopsida > Malpighiales > Euphorbiaceae > Hura > Hura crepitans. The sequence goes on along the minus strand of CANXYI010231506.1, from coordinate 11,812 downwards.
TAACTTGCATCTATAACAAAAATTGATATTATTATGAGTGCAATGATCAACATAAAAATAACAAAAGACATAAATAATTAACAATTTACAATAAATATTTAAATTGGTAAAACATAACATGTGAGTTAAATCAATTTTCTTAACCATCAAATAAAAGGTAGCATAAAGGATAAGTCATATTACAATTAAAAAGCATGCATATATAAGTAATAAATAATGAACCACCTTACCCATCACATGAATGAATTGTAATAGTAAAATAAGGTTATCCAATCTAACTAGTAGATTAGCAACAAATAAAATAAATAAAAAGTACATCATATCTAACTAGCAAATGGATGTAAAGTAAGAAAAAGAAGAATAGAAAGAACTTATTAACCCACCATGTATAATTGCCTTTAGTTTTTGATCCTTTAGTCAACTCAAGAGAAAAATAGAAAATAGTTTTGAAGAATCACTTTAAAATAAGAAAAATGATGTTTAAAACATATTTTTCATGTCTATGAGTGCACACTTATCGAAAAATGTCAACTCTTGCGACTAATAAGGGTTTTAGCATTAATACAGGAATCCCAAGGGCTAAAATGACCATTTTCAACTAGTGAAATGATTATTTCATATGGCCAATTTTGGAGTCCAACTAGGACTCTACCATGTGAAAATATGCCATTTTAGAAGCCAAAATGGCTTTTCCAATGAAAGCTGAAATGAATATTTTAGCTACTAAAATGGCCATTTTAGGCAAGCCAAAATGATTGTCTTAGGTGACAAAATGGTAGAAATTAAAAAAATGTGAAAAATCCCTTTTTAAGCTATTTTAAAGTCATTTTTATTCCCTACACCCCCTTTGGGGTCAGTGTTAAGCATTGAACTGGGGCCTACAAACCTCCTTTTTGATAATTAGGATCGCACCATGAGTTTGCCAAGCCAAGTAGGAGTCCATATCTAAAAGTTAACTATGATCTCAATATTTTTATGAATAAAACTTCAAATTGGATGTCAAAAAATTCCTATTTGTAAGAACCTTTGTCCTTTCTTCATCAATAGGCAATTTGAACTTGGGAGCCCTAGAACCTAGTGTCTATAGAATGGTCTATAAATATCTATGTCTATAACTTTTAAGATGTTTGAGCAAATTAATGAACCTGGCCAGAACTTGATACAGGTAGTAAAATTAATACCCGAACTTGTTTCAAACTCGTTTAGCAACTACCTAAACCCGTGCCATTAGGGTTAGAGCAAATCATATACCCAAAAATACCCAACCCATTGCCACCCCTACGTTATACATAAGTCTTTCAATTCTCTTTTAAGATACGTGACCTAATCTTTTGTGCCACAATGAAGCTGAATTCACATTTGTTAATTTATGCTTTTTACCTATTATATTAACATGCAAGGATTTATTATATAAAGCAATTGTATTAAGTAAATATAGATTAGCCTAATAAAGAACTAAAACAATCCAAGTTTGAATTTTCAAAAAGACTAAATTTTCTATTTCCAAATGAGCAATAATAACCAAGTTTGTCTAATGCTGAAATAGAAATCATGTTTTGTCTAAAAGACAGTACAACAAAATTCTCAAATAATAACAAGTTCTTAATAATAATCTAAATGTCCTAATTGCTTTGATCTTTACCCTCTTACCATCACCAACAAAGATGTATCTTTCATCATTATTAGGCTTTCAATAATTCAAGCAACCCTACATTAACACATTGATATGTGTTGTTACACCAAAATCTATCCACCATGTGTGTCTAGGTACCAAAGTCAAATTATCCTCATAACAAACAAAGTTGAGAAGCATACCTTTCTTTGCATGCCAAGCATGATAGTTGGTACATCGCTTCTTCTTATGACCTATAGCTCTATAAAAGAAACAACTATCTCGAGTTAATTTCTTATGTTGTTTCTTCAATAGTGCTATATTCGTAGCTTCTTTCTTCTTCTTTCTCTTATTATCTTTCTTTTTATCCTTTAATGTGGAGTTCAAGTGAGCACTAGGTGTTTTTTCTTGCTTTGACCATTCCTCTTCCTCAACACAATAATGAGCTCATTAAGGGACCAAAAGTCCTTTTGGCAGTTATAGGTCACTTTAAACTAACTAAATTGTGCCTAAAGAGATATTAAAATCGAAATGCACTAATAAGTCTTCAAAGAATTTTAACTTAAATACTTTCAATTTTGAAGTAAGAAGAGATATCTCCATGATATACTCCTTTATGTTTCCTTTTCTAGTGTACCTCATAGAGATAAGTTGTGCTAAGAGGGTGCTAGTTTTAGCCTTTTCATTCCTAGCAAATTTTTCCCGAGGTCCTCAAGGAAAGTTTTAGCAGTATCTACCTGATCGAGCATACTACCCCTCAAATCTTCTACGATTGCATGCTTAATAACAATTAGACTTAAGTGATTAGACTTTTCCACTTTTTCATCTCCCACTTTTCATCAAATGTACTCTTATCAGTGAGTTTAATAGGTTTAGGAACCCTTAACATAAAGTCCAAGCCTATGACTTCGAGAGTGATCAATATAGTCTTTTGCCATGCCTTAAAATTTATGCCATTTAGCATAAGAATAGAGTTGATACTAGTAGTGTATTAGTATTAGGAGCAGAAACTGAATAAAGAACAAAACAAACAACACAAATAAATAAACTTACATAAGAACCAAAGCAAAACCATAACGAAATAAAAAATTTAAACAACAGTAAACCCTATCTCAAGATGTCAGGCACTCTATTAATATTTCATCTTTAGACAAAATATTAACTAGCAAGTGATATCTTGGTGCAGTAATCATATGTTGATGATAAAGTAATATGTCCAACAATAAATCTTCCTTTGGGTCAATTAATTGCTCACATATAAATCCAAATAATCATCACATGTTTATTACTATAGATGCATATGCAATCAGGTTAAATATTAGTTTTCTTTTCAGCCAATCAATATTTAGATAAATTGCATACACTTAACTAGTTATATATTTCAAAATAAATTAATCAATTTTCACAAAGATCACTTTAGTGACACGTTGGTTCAATTAATTCATTTCAAAAATATGTATATATACAAATATACTAATATTTAAATTTAAATTTCCTAAATGAAAATATTAAACATTACTACACTTTGTACAAAATTCAACCTCTTGTAAAATAAGAATGCAATTAAATTTAAGTCATTTTACCATCACCAATATTGAATTCCATATATAATAAGAATAAACAAATTGTCTCAAATCATGTAATCAAGTATTCACATAATCTCTGAATAATCAACAAAGAAAGCATAACAATAAAGGCACAACATTATAACACTATCTATAGTGACAAAAACTATTTTTTTTAAAATTCTTTAACACAAATTCAAAGTCAACAAACTAAAATTTTGCCCTAAATCCAAAGTCACCAAACACAATTCCACAAAATTAAATTCAAGGCTAAAGAATCAAAATCAATCATACACACACACACACACATAAGTGCTATATATCTCAAAAAATATCAAAATTTAAATTGACAAAATTGAAATTACAAGTTTTAATCAATTAAATAACTCAAAATCCTAAAAATCAATCTTAATGATTTTAACATGAAACCTTGCCAGATACTAATTAATAGTAAAAACTCTAAATCTTAATTAGCTAAAATTAGTCATGTCAAATTATGAAAAAAAAATAATATAAATTCAAAAGTATACAAAAGTCCATTATATCAATTGAATCACTTAGTCAAAGGATTTGGATCTTCCAAATTAATATGAATGATCAAGGCATGAAAACTCTATCTTTTCTAATGATAGGATATCATAGAGGAATTATGTTGTAATTTGGTGATCATACCCTTTTTATATCTACACATGTTGCCCTTATTTCTAATTTGGCTCATCATTAAATTAGAAATTATATTTAGAGTATCTACCTATAACAAACCCATATTTTCTAACATAATTTAAACTCGTCTTAATTTTAATCAGATTATATCACTTTTAATAGTAGACCAAATCCTTTATAATGGTTAATGACATAAAAATATTATTAATCTTAATACATATAACAGCTACATCGAACATGTATATCTTTTTTGTTGATTAAGTATTAAAAAATAGAGTAAAAGTTAAATCTATTTTACTCTACTTATTAATATGTATATACATAAATATTAGTGTTTTCTTTTATTAATGAAATATTAGTGGCTCTTATAAAATAAGAAGAAAAGCTATTATAAAAAACGTAATATTAGATGAATAAAATAAAAAATCAATAAAGGTCTATATATTTCTATATATGAATCTAATTCTATAAAAAAATTCAATTTTTTATAAAGTATTTCAAAGATATATGTATTTTAAAAAGTGCAATTTGACTATATATATATCCAATTTAATTATATTACTTCATAAGAATTTTATTTTTGTAAATAGATTTAACATATAAATGAGAATTTAATTTAATTGATATTTAATTTTTTACAAAGTATTTTAGAAATATAAGAATTTCAAAGGTGTTCAAATTCGATTATAATTTGACTATACATATTCAATTTAATTTTGTTATTTTTATAAGAATTTTACTCTAATACAAATAACTTATATATTATTTTTTACAAATACACTTAACATATAAAGTTATTATATTTTCACCTATTCATAATGATAACAACTTAGAAAGGAACCCAAAGAGTATAAGTGGTAAAAATTGATTGAACTTGCAAACTTGACCTATTTTATCCAAAAAATTTTATTTAAATTCAATATAATCCATCATTAATCCATTTATAGCTCAACCTATTTGATCCAACTTGACTTATTGTCACTTGACACAATCTGTTTATGACCCACTTGTGACTTGTTAATCTTTTGATTTTATGTCTTTTATGTAATATGGATAAGAGTGAGTATCAGTTAGGTCAAGTCAAAACCCGACTTACCCCAAATTACCCTGAAACTCAATTTTTAAGAAAATTTTTAACCTATTTGACCTTAAAATGTTTAGGGATCCAAACCGAATAACCTGAATTTTTTTAGGTCAAGTTATTGCAGTCCCAAACAACCAGAACACCTCAGCTTTTTCCTTTTCTCTATACAATCTTAATAATTTCTAAAACCAAAACATTACCCCAACTCACTAAATTCAATAAAAAAAAACTCAAAATAAACACAAAATAAGAAAAACTTTATTACTTATCCATCAAAGAATCAAATAAAATTAGTATAAGAAAAAAGAAAGTAAAATTCATGAGAAAATTGCCCATTGTCACTACCTTTGCCAGTGAATTAACATTACTATTTGGTGGAGATTAGAGTAGACTTAATAGATCTTGAATGGCAAAAATCATAAAAGCGAGAAAATTAAGGAAATCATGCAATTTTAGTAAATATGTTTCCATTAGGGATTTTTCTATGCAATTCTCACGAAGGGAAAATAATGGGGGAAGGGAGAAATATTTTACTTTTGCTATAGATTTCTAAAGGTAACTTGGTTTTGATTTAAAAGGAAAAATAAAGAGAAAGAAAATGCTTAGATTTAATAGAAAGGAAAGGGGAAAGACAAAGAAAGAAAGAAAGAAAGAAAGAAAAGGGGAAATAAGTTTTTAACGAGATAAAAAAGAAAAGGGAAAATCGATTTTGAAATAGAGACAAAGAAAAAAAAATAAGACTATAAAAAAAGAGAAAAAAAAGGTTTTGTTGGGATTAAACTTAGGTGCAAATAAAAACTTGAAAGTGTCCCAACCACTAAGCCAAGACAACACACCTATCACATGTTCAATATCTTTTAAAATAAATATTCATATCAAATTAGGTTTTTCAAGGTTTTCACTTATTTTGACTTGAACTAAAATTACATGATAAGTCCCTTAAAAATAAACCTAAACCAAATCAAAAAATAAAAACAAATTATAATTTTAGTTGATTTTTTTTTGAGTTTTTTTGGGGTTAGATTGGGTTTTGCTCAACCCTAAATATAGATTACAAAAATAATTATTTTTATAGGTTATGCCTGCATTTTTTTTATTTTTAATGAAAATTTTTTAAAAATTATGTCTATGACTTGACTCATTTTACTTTATCTATTTATGACCTATTTAAAAAATGATCTATTTAGATCATGACTAGACTCATTTATGTCCTACAAGTTTTTTACCCATTATGACCTAACCTGCTAACCTATTTACCATGTATACCGAAGAGTAAAGATAAGAGAGTTATATATATATATAACTATAGTAGCCATAGCAAAACTAAAATCTTGCTCCACCATTTACAATCATAGGAATATCTTAAAATATTTAAAATAAAACCTTCTAAAACATGGATAAATTCAAGTCAAAAAGTTTAACATGAAAATGTAATTCATCATACGTCATACACTTAGGCTCATTAACAAGATATTATTTTCATGGAAGTTAAAGAAAATGAAAGGCAAAGTAGCTAAACAATGTTGGAACTTGATGGTCTCAGTCCTATGCTAAAATGTGAATAGTCTTTAAAGGCTTCATCAAGTGTTAATGGATCAGAACTAAGGTATTTTAGTTAGATTTCTCAACACTAATAGCTCTTTTTTTTTTATTTTTCCAATGTGGGATTTGTTTCACTTTCCCACATTATTTTCTTTTCATTTTTCCAACATTCTCCCTTGAGTCCAATTGCATAACCTAGTTGTTTCTTGTCTTTAGTTTTCATCTTGAGTTTGTGTTCTTTCAAATCTTAGAGGCCTTAGGTTTTTCTTTTTTTTTCTTTTTGCTTGGACTCTATGTGAACCTTAGAGGGCACAAGTTTCTTAGGTCATCCTTACAAAGCCTTCTTTCTTAGGCTTCAAGTATTAAGCCTTAAGTTTTTAATTTTTTTAGTGGGTTTGGTTTATAATTTGCCAACTTAACACATTATGATTTCATCTCCATATCATAAGTTAGCTTTTTGCAACATTATAGACCTTTGGATCTTCATGGATTGCAAGGTTACTAGGCTCTAATAACGTGTTAGAAGTTAATAGGTCTAATCTATGTCTAAAATGAGGGAATGATCTTCAAAGGTTTCTTTAAGTTGATAGCCTAGCATTCATCCAAAATGACTAGCTTATTTAACTCTCTTCTTCATTTTTCTAATTTGGGATTCATTTCACTTTTCAACTTTTTTCAATAGTATTCGAACAAATTTTAGAAACCTAAGTGTTAGTTTGCCATAATAAAAGAAGATAATGACAATAAAAAGAGCTATAAGCAAATAATTACTTCTCATGGCATGCTTTTTAATAGTATCCACAAAATTGTTTGAGGGCAAAAACAACACATCTAAGGAATATATTATGACCATTCAAATGCTTGCCATCTTTTTATTGTTAACTAGTTAAAATAAAGTATACATAGAGTTAAATCAAACTACTCAAAAATAAACACAATAACATTTCAATAAAAAGACATACCTAAAGAAGATGGATAGAGATAAGGAGTTCGTCTTCAAAATGCATAAGTCATATGATCGAACTACATTACAAAAAAAAGAAAGAATATTCTTATGTTTTTAGTAAACTACTTATATCAAGAAACCCTTAAATTTTAAATAGATAACAATGATAAAGAAACCAAAATTTTAATTATGGAACCCTAATAAAGCATATGCACAAAAGATTCTTTTGACAAAAGCTTACAGATATAGGGTGCAGAGTTAGATAAAATTGGTAATAGAAAGAGGTTTCCCTCATGAATTAAAGCCTAGATCTCTATTATACAATTCCATTATGAAGTTAGACAAAAAATAGTGAACATAAAAATAAGGATCAATTACATGCAATTTTGTATTTAAAGTTTAGGCAAAATATAAATTTGGGTTCTTCCTCATATTAATTCATTTGTTTAAAGTTTAAAATTTAAATTGAATTTTAAATTTAGCCCTCTTATTAATGTAATTAAACTTCAATACTTGAGGTTTTAATGGAACTTTAACTCTATATTTCTATATACTATCAATTCTAATCCCAACCGTTTAGAGCTAAATGATAGTTTCATTTAGAAACTCCAAAACAAAAAGATTACTATTTGAAATGTATTGGATTAAAGAATATATCATTTACATTTTTAGGAGAAATATGTAAGAAAGTTTGAAAGTCAGCAGCCATAAAACTGAATTTTAAAAAAGTGAGTTCTAACAAATTAATGTGATGACTTCTGAAAGTGGATTTGAAAGTTAATGAAAAAAAAAACCATTCATGAAACATAAATGCTTTTTAACAAAGGCTAAATTTTTATAATGAGTTCAGAAGTCAACAACCACAAAATTGAATTTTAAATAAGTTCCAACAAATTAATGTGATGACTTCTCAAAGTGGATTGAAAAGTTAATGATAAAAAACCATACAAGAAATATAAAGGCCTTTCAATGAAGGTCAAATTTTAATAATGATTAAACAAAAAAAGGAAAAAAAAAGATATTTTCACACTACAAATAACACATAAAGTAAATAATAACAGTTTGCTTCAAGTAAACCAAAATGTAGCAAATTAATTAATTTAAATAACCCTATCTAGCTTTTAAGAAAAAGGAAATGAAAAATATAAATCTAAATATTTTGCCAACTTTTAATTTAGAAACTAATTCCTCTTGAGAACAACAAAAGCACTAAACAAATAATTGATAGAAATTGAGCAATTTTTTATCAATTTCTATAGCCATAAAATATTTTAGTTTGAATGCTCTCCATAATTCGTTTATGAAACTATGAAGTTTATGCATTTTCTCACACACACACAAAAGTTTTCTTATTCAACACTAAGAGAAGAATATGATCAAATAAGAAATAAAGAAAATTACAATTTGGATGATAAGTTATCCTCTATTAAAGTGAAGCGCGAAAGAAAAAGCCATATAATTTACTATTATTAGTTAAAAGTAAACATGGCACATTTCTTAATGAAATAAAAGTTTAAATTGAGAACATGATACTGCTATTACTCTAACAACTACTACTACCACTATTACTATTATTAGTGTTATTACTACTATTACTTCTTTTGCTATTATCACTATTACTACAACTATTATTACTTTTGCTACTACTACTATCATTCTTATTACTATTGGTACTACTAACCTTAGTATTGTTATAGATACTATTACTACTAAGCTACTATTACCACTATTACTCATATTGCTACTACTACGATTGATGTGATAGATACTACTCTGACTACTGTTGTTGCAGCTGCTAATGCTATTACTCTTACTAATGCTACTGCAGTTATTGTTGCTATTACTATTTTGTTGTTACTACAATAATTACTATTAAAACTACTACTGCTACTACTATTGTTGTTGCTAATTCTGCTACTGCAACTATCTCTAGTACTAATACTTTTATTGCTCTTACTATTATTACTACTACTACAACTATTTCTACTATTATAACTACTATTATTGCTACTACAATTGTTGCTCCTTTTACTACTAATGTTTCTTTGAATGCTATTATTGCCGCTTTCACTACTACTACTACCACTATTGGTATTACTACTAATACTGATGTACTTTTTACTTACTACATACTGCTACTACTATGACTACTACAATATTGCTACCATTTCTATTATTATTATTATTATTGCTATTGCTACTCTAACTACTGCTAGTACTAATACTATTACTTCTTTTATTGTTACTGCTACTTACTACTACTACTAATCCTACTTTTGCTACTTACTATTACTTTTGCTATAACTAATATAACTACTACTACCACTCTAATTACTACTGCATCTATTACTGCTAATATTGACTCTAATGCCTTTACTATTATTACTACTATTGCTATTACTGTTATTGCTACTTCTATTACTATTTATGACTTTCACTATTCCTACTATTTTTGTTATTGCTACCACTACTATTAATTAGTATTTCTACTTACTAGTTAATATTAAGCTATTATAGCTACTTCTATTATTATTCATACTATTATTGTTATTGCTACTACTATTACCTAACATTTGTTGCAAATGCTATTGCTAGGCTACTACTTATTCTACTACTATATTATTACTATTGCTATTACTACCACTGCTTTTGTTATTATTATAACTACCGTTGTTACTATTATTGCTACTACATGTAGAGGATGAGGTAGTTTTGATGGAGTTGCCACTTGGCTTTACACTAAGGTCTATTAATTTTTTTTGGTAGAAGGGGTTCAAATCAACATCTTTTTTATGCCTTTACAATAAACCTTTTTTACATTTCAATATTTATCAATCCCATATCAAGTAAGCAAGAAAATAAATTACGATCATCCATATGTATAAAAGGAAAAGTAAATTATAACTATTAAAGCATACATCATAAATAATGAAGATACAATAATATGTACATCCATAAAATGGGCTATTCATTAGGTGTTTAGTAACTTAACAGTTATCTATAATTCTATAGGATTTGGTAGTAATTGCCTAACTCCATCTCTAAGAGATTGGCCTTTATTAAAATACATATATGGTGACTTTTATTATGGAAAATAAAAACCTATTTTATTAGAAAACACCAATTGATTATTAGAAAAATAATTGATGGAAGATTATATTTTATGTGTAAAACAAGTTCAAATAAACTATTTATTAAATTGAAATAGAAAAGGTACATAAAATAAACAATGAATAAAATAAACTAAATCCATAATAAAATTGGTCCCTACTGAATATTATCAAGTTCGTGTGGACTTGATCAAGACTCCTTGATTAGTCTGTGCAAACTACTTACACAACCAAAATAGGTTAATGGGAACTATCGCGACCTAACCCTGACTGCGTATAATATGTTATGTGGGAGTCCTGTGCGACGTGGCTATTATGTGAGAGTCACTACTAGCTGATTAGGGTGTAGCTTGTGGTCTACTTTCTGGGTTCAGGGTATTTCTGGCATAGGGAAGGTATTAGGCACCCCATGTCGCATTTATATGAGGGTTATTTAAAATGTAATTACTGATTATTGCATATTTATTAGATTTTTTAATGTATGTTGGTGTTAATTGTATATGAATTGATTAATGATTAATAATTTGTATACTTTATAATATTTATTTATTATTATTTTTTACTTAAGCAATCCCTATATTATTGATCAAATAAATTGATTACCTACATAATCTATGGGGATTTATATTTGATCAGCTAACTAACCACATACACAACCTATCAAAAAAAATATTAATTAATTTTCATATGCTACCTAGATAACTCGAACCTATATATTCTCATGTAGTACAAATTCATCCAACCTATCTAATTATAATTTCTCTTTTCATATCTTTTATCGTTATCATAAATAAATATATATATATATATATATACATATATATATATATATATATATATATATATACACACACACACACACACACATAGTGATGGACGAAATAATTTAGATATCAAAATATTTTGCTAAATGCATGTTTTTCTATATAATGTAATCCATCGTTAAACATTCTAATAAATCGTATCAACACACCAAATATTTAAATTTTATTAAATAAAGAGCTTTTAATGTATTTCTTAAGATTATCTTTTTTTTAAAAGGGGTCCCAAAACATAAGTATGTCTAGCTTGTGAATTTCTTGCATTAAATTTCCTATTTATAATTATCGTGGATAATTCGATATTTTTATAATTAATTTCATTCTAATATTATTCCTACCAAATACCTATAATATTGACTTAAAAATATTTATGGTAAATTAACTTTAAATTTTAATAAAGTCTAACGACTCGTTAGCTGTTTATTATTATGTATTCTATTTAGGAGAGGGAGATTTTTTTTTTTTACAT
>CANXYI010231418.1:0-10852 GCA_948208565.1 Hura crepitans | reverse complement strand
TCATTATTGATTGTTGGACTATTGGTAGAGCTAGATATAGTAATGTGGGGCCTTTTCTTACTCATATACTCCTTTATTTCGTGGCTCTTAAGACAATGAGCATCAAGTACTACATTAGCTATGGCATGATTGACAATTTATATTACTTCTTACTTAAAAATTGTGAGAGCCTCAAAGAATTCTTTATGTGTGAGAAGAGTATCTTGATCTACTTTCTTAGCCTCAAGAGCATTCCTAGCCAATGTCACTGAGGTAATTGCTAGAATTTCTTATTTAAAGTTGTCCAATGCAACGATTAATTCCTTTTAGGACACATGGGCATCTTAATCATTAGCCATAGTTAGGGGTAGAAGTGAGTGATCCCTTGGATAGGGAAGTAGTGGTGTGTTGGTTAATGAGTCTGAGAAAAGAATAATCTATAAAAGACATACACATAAATAATTAGCATGTGACATGATTCCTAACATATGTGTTTATGATGCATGATCTAAGCAGTATGATACATGAATGTATGGATGCATTTCCTACATGTGCTTAAGTATGTGTTGTGTATGCCTAATAAAGAGAGCTTTTACTTACGTACATTATGCATGATGTAATGCACATTTAGTGATGCATGTGTTTTGATGCATAACTTCTTGTAATATGTATGTTTATAATACTATATTATGCACATTGTGCATAAAAAGTAATGAATAAGTGTGCTGCATGTTTTTGCCTAATTAACCAAAAAGATAATGATATATCTATATATGTGCATGAGTGACCACTGTAATGTAAATGTATATGGATGGTGGATGATTTTTATATGCATGAGTGTGATACAATGAAGTTCTTCAAGATGTAATGCATGTATGCAACTTGATATGCGATGCGTGTACTGTATTTAATGCCAAAATATGTATAAAGGCCTACTTGATGCTTGCATAGATGCATATATGAGTAAAATGAATGGGTAAGAAGTAAATGGGGCTAAAGATATGTATATACAACTTTTACATGAAATGGCATTATATACAGTAGTTGTACAAATAATTAATACAATGCATGGTTATTATACAAACTAGTGTAGATAAAATGAGATGCTATCATAATGAGTTACAATTGCATGATGGTGTAAATGACCTATAGATGCATCCTTAAAATGCATGAAATGTAGATGTATGACAACTTATGTATAATGATGTCAAGAATTATGCAGTGTTATGGAATGCATATATCATGATTCATTGGATAAAGATGTATGAGGTAGATTTCTATATGGTGTGATGCATGATGGATACAAAATATGCTAAGATGATGGTCATGTGTGATAAGTGCATGATAGGATAGGATGCCAAGTGTATGCATGTATGAATGATCTCTTATGATAGATGATGTATGTTATGATGACATTACTATACAAGGGCTAGCATGATTCATGTATATATAAAATGAGACATAATGTATGATAAACATTATATGTATGTCTAAAAGTCTATGTATAATTAATGGATGCATAAGTGAACCTATGAAAATCTATTTAGCATATGTTAATACATATATGCATGGTGTTAGTATGGAGCTATATGCAATGTATGGATAAAAGGTTACTTATATATGTATCTATATGTACATGTATGAAAACTATTGTGGTTATGAAAATGAGAGGTTTTCATAATGATGCAAGTTTACAATATTATATATATGTACATGAAAATAAGAAAGATACATATTAGTGAATACAAAGTCAAACACAAGCAAAAACCTTCTAACTTTATCACTTCTCACACACAAGGTCTATGTGCTCTTTCTTAGGAGGGCTTACTTGTGGGACATTAAGGGCTCCAATGGATTCAAACAATGAACAATAGATAGTTAAACATTATTTCTCTCATATTAAAAGAACACATGTAACATATTTGGCTTATATATGTTGGACATATTTAATCAAGCCAAAATACGGGGTTTAGCCCATTCCAATTAGAAAAGGCCCAATGGGTTCGACAACATTTCGAGATGATTAAGCCATATTTCATGTATATTGGCCCATATAGCACACAATGCATCATTAATCAAGGTACTTAAGGGAAGTTGCTATTGGTCATTACATGGGCTCACAATTAAGTCATGCAAGTTATAGTTATCCAAGCATGGTCTCTCTATAACGGGTCTATCTCGTTATGAGCATATGACTGATTGGTTCACCATTTCATATACCTTATAGGTATGAGGCTTGGATTTGATGCCACTTCTAAAAATCTTCCAATTTGAGTGAAATTGGGTTCATGCTTTGAAATGACATCAAGGTAAAAAAGGGATGCCTAACTTATTATAAGGCTCTAGCATGTAATGCAGTTTCGAAAAAAGATAATATTATAAATTCAAAATAAGAAGTTCCATATTAATTTATGGTACTTTTAGAGTATGGTCTCATAGTGTCCCTAGTAGAGTCGCCATTATTCATGTCCATTCCTTTTCGAGGCCAGTCAAATTGAAACAGTCGAAGACTTTACCTAAATCTCACTACTTGAGTCTCAAAAGATGAGAAGGCAATTAAGGAAATCCTAAGCATTCTTATTTGATTAGCCTAGAAAGAGCTAGTTAGGCATTGCAAGGTAGGAGTTGCCACCCAACTAGAGTTGGAAAATACCTTATAGGGCCAAAACTAGAGTGGTTCAGAACCCTTCACTTATTTATACCTCAAGTTAATATGAAATTCTGATATAAATTTATAATATTATCCTTTTTTCTCAAATAGATTTTAACATTAAAAATAAATCACATAATCACGTAAAAAATAATAACAAAATATATTTATATAAATAAAAATGAAATTACAAAATATCATACATAAGATCGGGTTATTGATTATTTTGAGAACTTTTTTTCTTATATGTCAATTTGAGGAAAGAGATTTTATTATTATGACTTTTAAAAATCAAAAACCCACTTTATTAAAAAAAACCAATTAATTAGGTATAAAATGATTTTGATTATTTTTATAGCATATAAAAATCATTTTCTATCTATTACAACATTCACAGAATATATAAGAAAAAATAAAAATAAAAATAGATTACATGAAAATTACCTAAAATACATAATAATTGAATAAAAATAAAATTACTTTTAAAGTATCTTAAAATACAATCTAAATAAATAAAATGAACAAAGAGAATAAGTAGAAGAAAATAAAGAGCAAAATGAAAACAAAAGCAAAGGAAAAGAAATGAAAATAAAGGAATGGAAAAGGGCTACTTCACTGATGTTTAATGAAATGATAGAAAGAAAGGTTAATCAAGCCCCAATAAATCAAACAACTCATATCATAACAAAATTACATTGTTAGTATATGAAATTGAATAAAAAAATGAGCTGAAATAAAATGAAATAAATAATTAAATAAACACAACAATAATAATGTGCAAATAATAAACTATCAGATCTAACTAGTAGATGGATAAAAGAAAAAGAAAGAAAAAAAGAAAAAAGAGAAATGTTGGTCAACCTACTGTGTATAATTGCCTTTAGGAAAAGGTCTCGAAAAGGTTGAAAAATTATACAAAAAACCTTTAGGGAATATGAAAACGGTGTTTAGAAAGCATTTTTTAAGCTTTTAATGAATGTATCTTGAGAAAAGTCACCCTTTTTTAGAAAAATTGACCTCCTTTAGAATGTTACAAAGCTCAGTTTTTATACACGAACTTTAAGGCAGAAAAATGTCCATTTTAGAGGCAAAAACATCTATTTTGCCAAAACGGCCTTTTTCATGGTAAAACGACCATTTTAAGAAGACCACAAATTTCCCCCTTATAATGGTTATTTTGGCATCAGGGTTGAGCATTGGGCTTAGGCCTATTGATCGGAGCCCTCAACACACCATAGACAGACGCCTATTTTTCTCACATTTTGAGTTACACCATGAGATTTTTTAGGTCAAGCAAAGAGTTAAAAGAAAAATTTTTAAAGAAAACTTTGAGATCTTTGAATTAGATGTTAACATCCCTATTTATCAAGAATTTCGATCCTTTTTTCATTATTAGGCAATCCGAGCATGGAAGCCCAGAAACCCAGTGTCTATAGGGGGGAGGAAGAAGATGATGGCCTTTTGATCTCATGTGACACACACATATGAGCTTAACCTTTTATATTAAAACCATCGATTGCCATGATTAAGGCACGTGGTGATCTGACGGTTACAATTAATCCTATTTAAGTTTTAAACCTTGAAAATGCTTTTTTAATTCTTAAGGGCTCCAAAAATTCCTCTCTAGGCACCAAAATTCTAGAATTTTCCAATTTAGAAACCCTTAAAATTTTATGCCTAAAAACTGATGGGAACTTAGTTAATTAATCAATTGCATTTTGATAAATTCAAATAAATTACTTATCGATGTCAGAAAATTCTAATTTCAGCACCATTGGACTAATTACAATTTTTTACTGTTAATTTATGCGATTTTTGGGTCATTTCGAGCACATCTATAGCATTTTGTCACTCGACTTGTATTGTGTGCACCATTCACTAAATATCAATGTGAAAATTTTTATTGGTTCAATAGTTACTCCAAATAACTTCATTTCCATTTTGAATTTCACCTATTATAGTTTTATAACTACTACCCCCTCTCAATTGCCTTGGTGTGACCTGATTTCTCGAAAAACACTATTCATAGGTTATGAAGTACTATTCACAAAACTAGGATTTTTAGGTGTTACATTTTTTCCCATTTTAAGCAATTTTGTCCTCAAAATTTACTTAGTTTAAATAGGTGTAGATATTATTCCCTCATTTGTTGCTCACTTTTCCAGGTTGCTTCTTGTGAAATATGGTACTTCTAAAGCACCTTCACTAATGGCATTACTTTGTTGCGCAGTTCTTGTACCTTGTGTGTTAAGATTTGGACCTGTTCCACTTCATATGAGTGATCTAGTTACACCTCTATCTTTTCTATTGATAATATATGTGAGGGATTCAATTGATATCTCTTTAACATTGATCCATGAAAAATGTCATAAATCTATTGCAACTCAGGAGGCAATGCTAGTCTATAAGCCATTGGTCCCATATGTTCTATTACTTTATATAGGTAAATAAACCTCAGGATCATTTTACCTTTCTTGCCAAATTGCAGTATCTTTTTCCAAGGTGACACCTTAAGAAAGACTTTATCTCATACTTTAAATTCAATTGGCTTCCTCTTTAGGTTTACATATGATTTTTGCTTGTCCGTTGTTGCTTTTAATCAATCCTAATGATCTTGAGCTTCTCTTATACATCCTTGATCAAGTTCAATCCTATCAGTTTATTTTCACCTAATTCACTTTAATATAGTGGGGTTCTACATTTTCTCCCACACAGAGCCTAATGTGGTGCCATTCCTAAACTTATTTAATGGTTGTTGTTATATGTAAATCTTATCAAAGATAGGTATGGGTCCGAATTGCCTTTAAATTCAATGGCATAGTTCCTCTTATAGCACCTAGATAACACTCTCATATTGGCTTTCTATTTATGGATGGAATGTTATACTAAAGGTGAGCTGAGTATGCCAAGGCATCATGTAGTTTCTTCCAAAATATGAATGTGAACCTTGGGTCTCGATCTAAAATAATAAATGCTAGTATTCCTTGTAGCCTCACAATTTCATTAATGTATAGGTGTGCAAGCTTGTCCAGTAAGTAATCCATCCTTATCGGGATGTGGTGTGTTATCTTAGTCAACCTATCAATAATTAGCCACACTACATCACATTTACTCCTAGTTATGGGTAATTCCACTACAAAGTCCATAATGACTCTTTCCTATTTCCACTCTGGTATTTCTATAGAGTGAAGCAATCCAGAAGGAACTTGGTGTTTGGCTTTCACTTGTTGATAGGTGAGACATTTAGTCATGTACTTAGTTATATCTCTTTTAATCCTAGGCCAGCAATAATAAGACTTCAAGTCATGATACATTTTTGTACTTTTAGGATGTATGGCATATGGAGAATTATGAGCCTCTTATAAAATTTGTCTCTTAATGTTCTTTATGTTAGGTACACACAAGTAATCATGGTAGTATAGACATTCGTATGCTTTTATCTCATGTTAAGTAAGCTTCCCCTCTTTAACCAAACCCATTATATGCATGAGTTAACTGTTATCTTTTTGGGCATCCTTTACTTATTGAATTAAATCGAGTTTTATTTGTAATTTAGCTAGCAAGGCTCTATCCTTCAGGTATTGCAATTGGGTATTCATTACTTTCAAGGCACTTAAAAATTTCTAGCTTAATGAATCAGCTACTACATTTGCTTTACTTGGGTGATAATTGATTAACCAATCATAATCTTTGATCAATTCCATCCACCTTTATTGCCTCAAGTTCAACTCTTTCTAGGTAAGTAGGTATTTCAAACTCTTATGATATGTGTAAATGTAGCATCTCTCATTATAAAGGTAACATCTCTATGTTTTCAAGGCAAAAACAAGGGTAGCCAATTCAAGATCATGTGTTGGATAATTCCTTTCATGTGGCTTAATTTACCTAGATGCATAAGCTACTACCTTGCTATCCTGTATCAATACACACTTGAGTCTATTGTGAGAAGCATCACTATAAATGATGAAGTCCTTCCCTAACTTTAGTTGTGTAAAAATAGGAGCTTCTATCAATATAGCTTTAAATTTGTCGAAGCTTTCTTGACATTTATGATCCCACACAAATTTTAGATCCTTCCTTAATAGGTGATTCATAAGAGCAGCAATCATGGAAAACCCTTTGACGAACCACCTATAGTAACTGACTAATCCTAAGAGGCTCCTAATCTCTATCACATTCTTTAAAGGCTTTCATTCCAATATAGCTTTGATTTTACTTGGGTCTACCTTGATTCCATCAACTGAGGC
Organism: Hura crepitans; assembly: GCA_948208565.1. Lineage (NCBI taxonomy): Eukaryota > Viridiplantae > Streptophyta > Magnoliopsida > Malpighiales > Euphorbiaceae > Hura > Hura crepitans. Next base: position 3,976 of record CANXYI010231418.1, on the reverse strand, counting down.
AATGTCCCAAGAAGGTTACTCCATTTAGCCAAAACTCACACTTACTCAATTTAACACAAAGTTAATTTTCTTTCAAGGTCTGTAATACCAACTTGAGGTGTTGCTCATGTTCTTCTCTGCTCTTAGAGTACACTAAGATGTCATCAATGAACACCACTACAAATTGATCTAAGTATAATTTAAATATTTGGTTCATTAAGTCTATGAATACAGTTGGAGCATTGGTTAACAAAAATAGCATCATTAAGAACTCGTAATGCCTATACCTAGTGCAGAAGGCTATTTTTGGCATATTGGATTCCTTTATCTTAAGTTAATGATACACGAATTTTAAATTAATCTTTGAGAAGACACTAAATCCCCTAAGTTGATTAAACAAGTCATCAATTCTGAGCGGTGGGTATTTGTTCTTATTTGTTTGTAGTCTAAACATAGCCATAAAGAGCCATCCTTCTTTTTCTTGAATAGGAATGGTGCTCTTCAAGATGAAACACTAGGTCTGATAAACCTTTTATCTAGTAGCTTCTATAATTGTACCTTCAATTCTTTTAATTCTACTGGAGCATTTTGTAAGGGGCTATTGATATTGGTGCTGTGCCTTGGTATACCTCTATAGCAAACTCAATTTCATACACAGGTGGTAACCCTAGCAACTCATTTGGGAAGACATCTGGAAATTTGGCCATTATTGGTATTTGGCTAACATCAGGTCCTGTCTTCTTAGTATCAAACATATGTGCCAAATAGGCTTGGAAACACTTTCGGATCATTCATCTAGCTGTTACTATAGAAATAACATTAGACAAGAAATATGTTCTCTCACCAAGTAGTGTAATTTCATATCCATCTACTATCTAAAAAGTAAATCTCTTTTATCTATAGTCTATCATGGAATGATGTCTAGATGGCCAATCTATACTCAGTATGATGTCAAATTCATTGAAGGGCAACTCGATAAAATTCATTGAGAAGATATGTCCTTAGACATTTAAGGGACAATTCTTATACATTCTATCCACTATCACATGCTATCCTATAGGATTGCTAACCATGATTTCTATATCTAAAGGCTCTAACTATAATCCTTTACCTTGTGCTAGTGTGGTGTAAACATAGAATGTGTGAATCCTAGATCAATTAGTGGCAAAATAGGTGAATCAAGAAAATATAATGTACTAGCTATAAATCTAGGGTGTCTGCCTTTTCTTAAGCTCTAATAGCATACTAACGTGCTAGGGCTCGAGCTTTTGTCCTCTAGCTCACCTCTGATTGGGGCTTTTTACTTCCTCCAGCTTTATCTCCCTAGTTCTTTTTTTGACTCTAAGCTAGTGTTAGTGATGGAGCTCGAAACTGTGTAGAGTCCTCAACTCTCAGTGGATAATCCTTCTAATAATAATCCCTAGACTTGTATTTGTAGCATGCACCAAGGACTGATCTCTAGTAAATGCCTCCATTTCTCCTTCAGCATGTCCCATAAATACATAGTGCACTCTTAGCTATAGAAACTGGTGCACTAGTAGCTAGCCTCTGCTGTTGAGGTTTGAATTGCCTTACTAGCCTAGATTTTTGAGTCGGGGTTGATTTTTGTGATGACTAGATAGTTGGGCTTCCCTTTTGCTTATTGTATGCTTTGAGGATAGAGTTGTCTTGACCTATAGTGAAGGATCTCTTTTTTTGGAAATTCTCCCTCATTTCCTTCAGTATGTCTTCAACAGTGTAGGCTACAGCAACTAATGGGGCAAATTCCCCAATCTTACTCATAGCTACCTTAATGCTAGTATCATCACCCTTCTCAAACCTCTTGCACCTCTCTTCTTCAGTTGTTACAATCTCTGTTGCATATTTGCTTAGCTTAGCAAACTCTTTTTCATATTCTAATACAGGTCATCCTTCTATTTCAACTTAAGGAACTGCTGTCTTTTTTTTTTCTCTAGATAGTTTTCTATAATGTACCTCTTTAAAAAAATCTTATAGGAAAAAGACCCAAGTTAAATCTATTAGACCGTTATGCTTTGCAACTATTTTCCATCAATGATATGCCTCTTCTTGTAATAGTGAGGTGGCATAGATAAAATTTTCCTTTAGGGTGCATTTCAAATGGCTCTAGGATCTTGTCAATCCTTTCAAGCCAATATTCTACTATGGCTAAATCATCTCTATCTATCCCTAAGAAGTTTATAACTCCTATCTTCTTTACCTATTTTAGATATTTCTTCTAGATAGGTTAAGATGGTTGTTCTGGTGGCAATGGTGGTAGAGGTTGAGCAACCGTTGCAGTAGCCTATTTGAGTAATTCTACCATTTGTTGTAATAGTGCTGGTTCTATTAGTGCTGGCTGGGTAGGTGTAACCTGGGCTGTATCATTGGGTACTGGAGCTTCTTAGTAGGTGGATCCTTAGATTGTTGCGGGAGCATGACTCTCCACCTCCTCACCACCAGCTAATGGTCTCAATTCAATTATATTTAATCTATATTAGAGGACAAATGTCATCCTTAAGTAGTGTAGTGTCTTGTGATATATGTATATAAAACCCTATGGCACTCATCTGCAACCTAATGCTTCTAAGAACACCTAAACCAAACTCTGATAAAACCTAATATGACACCTTTTGTTTGACCTGTTAATTTAATCCAAATGAGAGATGGCATATTATGACACCCCTTACTCAAACTATTGCCAGCTCAAATGAAAGATGACATGTTAATATATCATACCTAATTTGGCCATTATCTTTTTAAAACCTTGTTATGTGTGTGTGAAAATCATGAAACATCCTAGGCCCATATGTAAACAAATCATGTATTACATACATATGCACCTAAAACAAAATTGTTCTGCTATGATAGAAATTCGACAACATAATATCTGAATGGTGTCATATCCCAAAATAAAACCCATAAAAAATAATACTTTTATAAAGTCTCAACCTCAATCCATCATCCTAGGCCCATCTGGCTCTCATAACCTATCTTAGTCAATATTCTCATAATCAAGTTGTCATATTTGGCATAATAATCATTCGATAAACACATTGTTGAGTCCATATGCATGTATATCATCATAGTATACCATATGTCATTTTAAATTTACATGAGACAAAACTAACTTATCTTAACTATCTACATATGAGTGCCACCTACCTTTATATACATCACACTCTATAATACAAAAGTATACCTAAAAGATTAAAGTCGATTCCACTTTATTGTTGCTTTGAGGCTAGCTTGATACTGACTATCTATAACCTACGCATAGGAAACATGATCCACTAAATATACAACTTAGTGGTGTATTGAATAAAACATGCTTACACTTGCACACACAATCACACTTAGCATGCAATACCATGCAAACCCATGTCACGAAGTTATGCCCATTTGGTTATATACCTCATTATGCCATGTTATTTAATTCTATTGATCATACTTGTATTTTTAATTAATTACTAACTTATTTTTCATTATTTTACATACTATCCTTTATCATTTACTAGCCCATATATAACAGACACAAATCCCAATATTGGATATTGAGATCATCATATGCAATGGCCTATATTTTGGACCTCATGACTACTGCACTAGCATGAAAATGTGCAGTGGCCCTAATGGACCTCACGATTGTTATACCAGTATGACATATCACTATAACTATGTAGTGGTCCTATTGAAGCTCCCGTCGGCTACAACCTTATTAAGAATATGTGTAGTGGTTCTATTAGACCATCCACTGATTACACCCATATGAAAATATCATATCATAATAATATATAACTGGCCCTCATAGACCTCACAGTAGTTGTAACCATATGAAACGTGACATTGAAGTATCCTAATAGCTGCTACCTCTCTAGTTAACTGGTCAACCTATCTAGTAGGTTGTCTAACACAAACGGGCTATCCAAATTTTTACTTCAATTACTAGTAGGTTACATACCTTACTTACATTTCCTCATGTAAGAAACCAGTTACACAT
>CANXYI010231412.1:0-10145 GCA_948208565.1 Hura crepitans | reverse complement strand
ATATCATCTGTATGACATCAATCATTGGGCATGTTGCTCACACACTACACCTAGATTATTATTTATATTTGTATATGTGTGTTAATGCATGTTTTAAATGGCTTAGATTTACTTACTGAGTTTTATACTCAGCATACTAGTATAAGCAAGCCAACCTCGGTGATTATGTAGTGTTGCTATACAAGAGTTGAAGGGTAAGGGAAGTTATTTCTCTATACAGTAGTGGCACTCATGTAATATCCTATAGGTTTGGGTTAGCATGCTTAGAAACTATTATATCTATATTTATAACTTGAGTGTGATGTATATAAGCAGGTGTGTTATTTGTTTGGCTTGTGTGTTGTTTGTTTGGCTTATGTGTTATTTGATAATTATAAGACTGAGGCCCTATGTGTCTGATGTTGATATGTGTTTGATGTTTGCTAATAATTTATTAGGGGACCAGAAGGGTCCAGATAGAGGTTATGGATTGTTTTTTTATATAAGTGTTTTTAATAAGTGGAAAAAATTTTGGTATATCACTTGGGTGGTTGTTATGTTACCTAATTTTCTATTACCTATAAAGTGTCTATGTATACTTTGTCTGAGTCTGTGAAACCATGTATTGATGTGATTAAGGATTAGACTAGACATCTAAGTAATATCATATAGAGTTTTAGAACAATCCAGAACTGTTAAGGAGTTTTCTCCTAGAGCAATCTAGGATAGGTGACCTGTCAAGAAGTGTATCACCTCTTTAGTTTCTTTAGGAATCTGATAAAGGGTGTCACAGTAAGGCCTTTCATATTAACAAAGTGGATAGCCCGAATTGTGACACGTGGTGATCGAATGGCCTATATTCACTCAGTTTCCTTTTTAATTTTAGAAATTCATTTTAATTTCTTTAGACCTCTAAAAATATTCATTTCAGTTTTAAAAATCCTCGATTTGGCCCATTAGAAGGCTCGTAAAATTTCAAGCTTAAACTCCAACAACCACTGTGGTTACTATTCACACATAAAAATAAGAAATCCTAAATAAATATTGGATGATCTCAAAAAATTAAAATTCCTTCACCAAAATGTGGATTGGAATTTTTGAGCTATAAGGTATGGCATTTTTGGGCCCGTTTGAGCACATCCCGGAGCTGTCCCAACATAAACTCATTTTATGTCACTATTCACTAATTCTTAGGCTAAATGATTTATTGGTTTTGCTAAATTTTTAAATTATTTCATTTTGTCAATTTTCTAGCTAGCCAAAGTTTTATAACTAATACGCCCCTTTCTAGCCTTAATAAGGTGCCTCGACTCTTGAGGAGCATTGTTCAGGCCTCAAAGGTATTATTCATCAAACTCTGACTTACAGGCATTATAATTCTTTCCCTTTTAAGGAATTTCATCCTCAAAATTACTTGGTACAAACAAGTGAGGGTATTGAGCTCTCAATTGCTCTTCATTCTTCCATATGGCCTTTGTTGTTTTGTGATGTCTCCACAACACTTTTACTAAGGGAATGGTCTTATTTCTCAACTGCTTTACTTCTTTAGCCAAGTTCTGCATTAGTTCCTCTTCATACATCAAATCTGGCTGCACTTGTATTTCCTCTATAGATATCACATGTGATGGGTCTGACTTGTATCACATCAACATGGAAATATGAAATACATCATGGATCTACTACAACTCAGATGGTAATGCCAACATGTATGCTAATGGTCCTACCTATTTTGTAATCTTGCAAGGACCAATAAATCTGGGACTAAATTTTCCTTTTTTTATCAAAATTGAGCATCTTCTTCCATAGTGATACTTTTAAAAATACCCTCTCACTAACTTCATACTCAACATCTTTCTACTTCAAGTGAGCATAAGATTTCTGTCGCTTTATAGTAGCCTTCAATCTATCCCTTATGATCTTGACTTTGTCCTTTGCATCTCTAATCGAGTTAGATCCCATGATTTTACCTTCCCTTACCTTACTTTAACAAAGGGGAGTTCTGCACCTTCTACCATATAATTCTTCATAAGGTGCCATTCCTAAGCTGGCCTAATGGTTGTTGTTATAAGCAAATTTATGCGAGGATAAATATTGATCCCAAATACCTTTAAACTCTATCGCACAACTACATAGCATGACTTTTAGTACTTGTATCACTTGTTCTGATTATCCGTTCGTCTAAGGGTAAAATGTAGTACTATATGCTAGTCGAGTACCCAAGGCTTCTTATAACTTCTTCCAAAATCTAAAAGTAAATTGGGGGTCCTGATCTAAAATGATAGTTGCGGTTACTCTATATAGTCATACAATCTCATTAATGTAGAGTTGTGCTAGCTTATACAAGGAATAATCCATCCTAATTAGGATAAAGTGAGCTATCTTGGTTAACCTATCTACTATCACCCATACATTATCACATCTATTACATGTCATAGGTATCCTTGTCGCAAAATCCATAGTGATCTTCTCTCATTTCCACTGTGGTATTGCTATAAGGTGTAGCAATCTAGAAGGAACTTCGTGTTCCACTTTCACCTATTGATAAGTTAAACATTAAGCTACATATTCCGATATATCCCACTTTATTCCTAGCCACCAATAGTTAGGTTTCAAGTTAAGATACATTTTCATACTCCCTAGGTGTATAGAGTATGGGGCTTTATGAGCCTCTTTCAAACTTTATGTTCTTAATTCATCCATTTTAGGTACACAACCTACCTTGATAACATAAACATTCATCAGTTCCCAATTCAAACCCATTAATCTTTCTCTTTTTGACCTTGCTTATAGTCTGTACCAACTCATCATCTCTCATTTATGATTTCTTTACTTGTTACTTAAAGTCAAATTTAACTTGTAATTTAGCCAAAATTGCATCTTTTTCTATATACATTACTCTAGCATGCATAGGTTTCAAGGCAGCAATAAACTTTCTGCTCAAAGATCTATAACTAAATTCACCTTTCTTAGATGGTAGTCAATGAAATAGTTGTAATCTTTTATTAATTTTATCCATTATTGGTACCTGAGATTTAATTCTTTTTGTGTGGGTAGGTATTTCAAGCTCTTGTGGTTAGTATAAATATAACATGTTTCCCCATATAAGTAATGTCTCTACACCTTTATTGCAAATACAATGGTAGCTAACTCCAAGTCATGTGTGGGATAATTCCTTTCATAAGGCTTTAATTGCTTGAAGGCATATGCAATCACCTTGCCTTCTTGCATCAAAACACAACCAAGTCTGTTGTGTGAAGCATCACTATATATGACAAACTCCTTCCCTTATCATATTAGGTAAGGATCGAAGCCTTTGTCAACATAATCTTCAACTTGTCAAAACTGGCCTGGCATTTATCATCCCATTCAAACCTCACATGTTTCCTCAATAGTCGAGTCAATGGAGCTACAATCATTGAAAATCCTTTTACAAATCTCTGATAATACCCAGGTAATCCTAGGAAGCTTTGAATCTCCGTCACATTCCTAGGAGGATTCCATTCTAGCACAGCTTTCACCTTGCTTGAATCAACTTTGATGCCTTCAGCTAAAGCAATATAGCCCAAAAAGGCAACTTCATTCAACCAAAATTGACATTTACTCAACTTGGTGTATAGCTATTTTTCCCTCAAAATCTATAATACAATTTTAAGGTGTTGCTCATGTTCTTCTCGACTATTGGAGTACACCAAGATGACATCTATAAATACCATGATGAATTGGTCTAAATAAGGCTTAAAAATCTAATTCACCAAATCCATAAAGGCTACTAGAGTATTAATTAGCCCAAATGGCATCACTAAGAACTCGTAATGCCTATATCAAGTTTTAAAGGTAGTTTTAGGGATGTTAGATTCTTTAATCTGTAACTAGTGGTACCTCGATCTCAAGTCAATCGTTGAAAAGATATTGGCACCTCGCAGTTGATGAAAAAGTTCATCAATTCTAGGCAATAGGTATTTATTCTTAATTGTTACCTTGTTTAGTTGTCGATAATTAATGCATAATCGAAGTAACCCATCTTTCTTCTTCACAAATAGCATGATTGCTCCCTAAGGTGAGGTACTAGGCTTAATAAAGCCCTTATCCAATAATTCCTACAACTATACCTTCAGCTCCTCTATAGGTGCCATCGAGCATAGAGTAATAGATACTGTAGTTGTGCTAGGATATACCTTAATCTTAAAATCTAATTCTCGATGTGGTGGTAGCCTTGGTAATTCTTCTAGGAATACATCGAGGAACTCCAAAACCACAGGTATATAATCAGGGCTGGGTACTATGTTACTAGTGTAAACTATGTGGGCTAGGTATGCCTTACATCCCTTTCAAATGAGTCACCTTATTATGATAGTTGAAATAATATTAGATAGAGAATTCCTTTTGCCCATGACTACCATTTCCTATCCCTCCTCCATCCGAATGTTAAGTTTCTTATGTTCATAATCAATCATTATCTGATGTTCTATTAGCCAATCTATACCCAATATGATATCAAACTCATGGATAGGGAGTTTAATAATATATACTAGGAATACTCAATCTTGTATCATCAGAGGATAATGCCTATATACTATATTTACCATAACACTCTACCCAATTAGGTTACTAACTTGAATGTCTAAGTCTATAGGTTCCAATTCTAACCCTCAATCTAGGGCTTGTGTGGTACAAATATAATAATATGTTGATCTTGGATTTATCAAAGCTAACCCAAGAGCATCAAATAAATAAAAGTATTGATAATCATGTTCGAAGCCTTAGCCTCTTTGTGAGCTCAAATAGCATACTAACATGCTGAGGCTCTAGCCTTAGATCTAGTCTTCTGACTACTACTCGATTGATCCTACCTAGTTTGCCTTTATCCCCTACTAAGTGTTGCTGCTACTTATGCTTGGGTTTGTGCAGCCTCAAGCTATCTCTAGGGATAATCCCATTAAAAATGATCTTTAGCTCTATAGGTGAAGTATTCTCCTCTCTTAGTTTGCCATCACTACCCCTAATATCTCTTATTATAAGTCCCACATATCGAGGGTGCACTTTTTGCCATTGATATGGGAGCACTAGAGGCTTGTTGTGAGGGTTGAGACCTAAGAGGAAAAGCCTAACCCAACCTCTTAGCCTAGGCCTACCTCTGAGATTGCTATCCAAGCTACCTCTAGGACTGCTACACATACTAAAACTCTATCTATCTCTTGCTTGGCCTTAGTGCTAAATTGGTCTGGCCTACTACAAATGGCCTTTTTTTTTGGAATAGCTCTTTTTTTTTTCTTGCAGTATCTCCTCCATGTCATAGGCTGTTACTACCAGTGCAAAAAAGTCTCTGATCTTCATTATAGCTATCTGTATCTACAGCTTAACATTAAGGCCTTTTTTGAACCTCTTACACCTTTCCTCATCAATAAGTAGAAACTCTTCAACCTATCTACCTAAATAGGCAAAGTCTTTCTCATACTTAGACACTAACCTCTTTCCTTGCTTCAGATCTAAGAATTCTTACCTCATCTTATCCTTATAGGATTTAGGTATGTATCTCTTATAGAACTCCTTCAAGAAATAGTCCCATGTCACTTTAACTTCTGCCTTTCTCCTTTTTGTCGTATCCCACTAGTGGAATGCTTCTTTTTCGAGGGGAGAGGTGGCACATTTCACGCTTTCATCCTCAGTGCACTCTAATTGCTCTAAGATCCTAAAGATTCACTCTAACTAGTACTTGGCCCTTATAGTAACATCTTCCCTCATGCCTAGGAAGTTTGTAGCTCTCATTTTCTTTACTCTTGCCAAACATATCTTTTGCAATGCAACTGGTTGTGGTGGTGGTAGAGGTAGTGCTGGAGCTAGTGGAAGTAGTGCAATAGTGTGTCTCAGCAACTCCACTATTTACTGCAATAGTGTTAGTGAGGCTTGGGCCTAAGGCTATAGTTGTGGTAGTGGCTGATATGTATCATCACTCGGCTCAGGTGTGGCTACACTCACTTCTAGGCCATGGATAGTGGTGGAAGCATGACTAGCCACCTCTTCTCCCCGATATAATAAGGTCTACTTACTCATCTTGTATCACTACATAGAAAACAATCTATCAACCTCATGGAGTGTAGCTTTATCATCATAATAGACTCTTAGACCTTGGCACTCATGTATACTATGCCTAATATTGCCTAAACTAGGCTCTAATAACACTAAACATAACACCCCCTACCCATTCTCGAAGGGAATAGACAAGAAATGCTACTTCCTAAAGGTCACCCCTCTTGAAACTGCTTCAAGCAGCATTTGTTTAACACTTACAACCTTTATCCTTTTTAGGGTAAATCTTACTTTGTTTATATTGTTGCATGACATCTTAATATTGATTATTTTGGTTCGTTAAAATGCTATTTTTGGCCTATTATCCATTTTATAAAAATTTGGGCAGCGTAACGGCTACTTAGGTGAAAAACCAAAAATTTTCCTATCCACAAATGCTTCTATAATCATCACAATTATATTCCATAGACCCTTCTGGCCCTTTAAATCTTCCATCAACTACATTCAACATAGTTAACATAGGGTCTCAGAGTCACAACATCCAATAATAACACAGTCATATAATTAAACTAGTGAGACACATACATATTTGTTCATACTGTTCATATACCAATCTAACCATGTGTTCAAAATTTACAGTCACTAAGCCTATGTCCTTCACATATACATGAGTACCATTACTAACAACTCCTAAAAGTGCAAAAAAAATTTACCCTAAAAATACAATAGCTATACTACACTTATGAGGCTGGTCTGCTAACCACGTCTATAACTTGCGCATTGAAACATTGACATGCTGAGTACACATTAAGTGGTGGATTTGATATAATGAATGCATGTCATGCATGTATACATACATAAATAATATAAGATGCATAATGACACAAACAACAAAGTCATTTACATGCAATTTTATTAACTACACATCAACTATGTATTAAACTTTATAGTGCCTTGTCATGCAAGTATCTCATTCAGGTTTCATCTGGTAAGCTTCATTATTCAAGTTATTATCATACTTGTTAACCATTATTATTTGTCATATTGTACTACATTTATTTAATTACCTTACCCTTTAGGCACATGATAGATAGACTACTCTTTAAGGCATTAGATAGTGGGATTTATACTATATAGTGGCCTATATTTTAGACCTTGGTAGTTGCACCTACCTGGTCCGATAGCAGGGATCAATTCATTAGAAAATCCTAACACCAGATTGGCAGATAGCAGTGATTCATCTATAGACCTCTTAATATCTATAAAGGGATAGCAGGGATTAGCCCCATGGTACCTCCTAATATCCCAATTAACATCTCCATCATCAAACTGGTGGATAGTAGGGATCAGCCTCATGGGACCTCTAACATCCATAATAAATCCAGTGGGTAGCAGGGATCAACCCATATAGGCCTCCTAATACCCAAGTGTGTAGGGTTTAATATCAAAACCTCGACAACTATACTTACCATCTCTATCATACAACAGTGGCCCCAAAAGACCAATCTACTTAATAGCTGCTAACTCCCTAATTGACTAGTCAACCCATCCTGTGGGTGTCTAACTGATGAGCTTAGTTACTAATTATTTTTCATTATTCAATTAACAATCATCTTTTATTTATGAGGACAATACTAGAATTTCACATGTTGAATAGGGGTGCACTTACACACTTTCTTAATTATGGATCATTTTTGCAAAAAACTATTCATTTGGTCGATTTTCCATATGTCACTATTCATTTGATCATTGTCATAATAATCACTATTCATATGGTCATTTCTTCCCATCATAGTTATCACTATTTAGGCCTTAAAGGTATTATTCATAAAACTCCAACTTACAGGCATTATAGTAGTAGCCACCATAAGGATACATTCTATTATAGAATTTTTGCATAGAATAATAAAATAGGCACATTTTTTCTTCTTCTTCCTTTAACAACTTGTAATTCCTACTAGCACTTGGAATTACAAGTTGATTTCTTTTGAAAACTACCTTGGAGGTGTTCCTTGAAGAGGATCACTGTGGTTTCCAACAACCTGATCAGAAAAGCTGATAGAAGGAATCTGCTGTCATCCTTTATGATAAATCATGAAACAATACTAGATTTAATGTTTAGGATGAATTTTAAATTATTCGATTCCATTAACATTGCTGGTTTCCCTCAAAAATTTAATTTTCCCACTACGTATGATGGAGAAAAACCAATAGTAAGGGGTGTCACAAATGGCCTTACACTATTTGAACCTCTTAAATTACCACCAAATGCAACTGCCTCACCTTGTCTAACATCTTTAAAGCTGACTCAAGTCACACTTATAAGGCAGAGGTAACTCTTAACATCATAAACATCGCTTTAAGGCAATGACACCGTTTTAGCTCTTGAGGGCATAACATCCATCGAGCAAGAGGGTTACATTAATTGGGTAGTCTCTTCCCTTTTCTAAATTTTGTGTTACCTTACACACTCTATAATTTCCTCTCAAAAGTTGGTGGCAACTATAGACATTAGATTTTAGGGCTCCCAAGTTTAAATTGCCTAATATTGAAGAAAGGACAAGATTCTTGAAAATTAGAGCCTTAATGTCTAATTAAAAGTTCTTTTCTTGGCCAATATGATGTTTTTTTGGAGTACCTACAAAAATAAAAGATTTTCATGATACCAAATAGTTATAAAATACACAAAAGGTATCTTTGAATCAAATTTTATCTTTTTTCCTAAGTGACATCATTTTAGGAGACAAAGACACAATTTTACTTTTACCAAAATAGCCATTTTATCTCCTAAAATAACCTTTTTCACTTGAACACACCATTTTGATGTGCCATTTTATAGCACAAAATAGTTGTTTTCTTTAGTAAATTGAACATTTTCCTTTCTCATAATAGGAAAATTTATGGACCTTGATTATGAAATTGATAGTGACTTGTGTGTTAAAAGGGATAAATTTTCTCAATAATGTTGCAATTGCAGAAACCAATAAACTCTCTCAAACACTTGTTTTATTCTACTCCTTTTGGACTGAACTTGAATTTTCACTCATTCTAGTCATCTTAAGAACAATATGAAGGTGATTATACTCAATAAATAAAATAACCCTTTTTATTATTATTTTTAAAGGGATTGAATCATCTCTATGCTAGTTAAGAATAGTGGTTTGATACCTATTTTACTATGTCATGTTCTTTTTTATTGTCATATGTCTACTAGTTTGACATGGTGATTTAATATGTTATTTCATGTACTTCATTTGTTGCTTATTTTATTATTCTATTTTTGTATGAAATTAAATTACTAGTATACCAGTTAGACAAAATGGTTTGGTTCTCATTTAGTATTATTAACAAAGTTTGTATATTTATTTCATAATTTTAATTTTACATATTTTCTTGTAGTTTTTCCTTTTGCACTTTTAAACATATTATTCATAATTTTTTCTATTTATTTATGCAATGATTAATTATTTATTAGTATTATAAGTTAATTTGATGATTTTGCACATTTTCATTAATGATTTAATGGCTTCTTTTTTATTTATATTCCTTATTTTGAAGGCCCAAATTTCTATTTCCCATTCTCTAGAAATGATCATGTAAGTTTGAAAATAGTCATTTTCTTTCCAATTGAAATGATAGCTTTGCTCAAATATTAGTTAAATTCACTTATTCTTTTCATTTTTTGTGTTTCCTTACTTTTTTTTAATTGATCTGATTTCTATTTTTGTTTATTTGGTCTTATCTTTTATTTTCTTAGTTAGAATATATTTTAAGTAATTTTTATATAATTTCTGATTTATTTTTACCCTTTTGATTAGGATGTATTTAAGGTAATTTCTATGTAATGTTATTATTTTTTAGTTAGAATGTATTTTAGGGAATTGCTTTATATCATTATCTTTCTTCCCTATTAAAGACGATTGGATTTTTGGTCTAAAACTTTCCTATGGACTTGGACTTTAACCCGAAGCCTAACACTGACTCCAATAGGGGGTAGGAGTGAAGCCCATGTAGTATGGACCTTTTCAATTTTTAGGCCTATGATGATAACTAACAAGGTAAGCAACCTAGAAAACTAGTTCATAAGGACCACTTTGGTATAAGTTCACCTGGACTTGGTGCTATTAAGTCTACACTAG
>CANXYI010231267.1:0-12180 GCA_948208565.1 Hura crepitans | reverse complement strand
ACTTACTTACTCTACGTCATAAATGTCTTGCTTTCATGAGAACTCACACTTTATAACTATATGTTACAGCCTACATATCTCATTCATAAGTTTTTTCTGTGCATCCATGTAACAATATGGTACACATGTACTAGAACACTTAACACTAGCTCATGACACACTAACCATGAATCAATGGTTACTATCTTTAAAATGTTTATCATGCACCTTATGATTTCACACATGCACTAACTATCTATACCATGCATCCACACATATGAACACATCATAAAGTATATATTACATATCATGTATTATCTTAGACAACTCATATATCATGATTAACCCTTTATTTTGCAGCCACCATTTATCTATCTTTACCTTACCAGAAAGAAGTAATCATGTCTAGAGATGAAGCAGTAACAAGGGCCATGATAAATGATATCCTTTAAGATATGGAGAAAAGGATGATATGCACCATAACTAATACACTATCGAGTATGTATGCCCAATGAGATAAAGGCTAACCTTCTACAGGTGACAATGGTAAGAAATGGCTAGTAAGAAAGATGACTAGGTTTCTGATGAAGAGATACCACTTGTTATGCCCAATTATAACAAAGTTCCACTACCTAAGTATAATATGGAAGATCTTATCTAATAGTTGATTAAAAAATAAGAAACCATGAGTCATCTAGTGACTGGGGGAAAAGGCAACGACCTAGAGACATAAATTTAAAGCTTGATCATACCATGCCGCACAAATTTAAAATGCCAAATTTAAGCAAATTCAATGGAATTTTAGATCTAATGACTCATTTAAAGCAGCAATAGCTATGAGGTCCACAAATTTGTCAAAAGCACAAATAGTAAGCTTGTTTAGTTTGTCTCTAACTAGACAAGCCTTAGATTGGTATCACAACTTAGAAAAGAAGGTGAAAGTGAATTGGGAAGTTTTGGCTTGTGCATTCGATAAGTAGTACTTAAATAATGTAATCATCTAGGTGACCCTAAAAGACTTAGAGTTGGTACACCAATAACCCAATGAATCCTTTTTCGAATACTCAGAACAATAAAGGGCCAAAGTACTGAAAGTGAAGAATAGGCCTGATGATATTGACTAGATCAAGATGTTCATCAAGAATGCTAATAGCTACAAGAATGCCAACTCTCTGCTAAAGGCATTAACATATGGGAATGGTTCAAAGACATAGCTATTGATCTTGAACTTGTAATGCCTGTAAATCAGAGTTTCATGAATAGCACCTTTGAGGCATAAATAGTGCTCCCAAAAAGTTGAGGCACATCTATAAGCCTAGGAAAGGTGTGTACTAGTCATAAAACTTTGACGGGCTAGAAAATTAAGGAAATGAAATAACTAAAATTTTTAGTAGAACTAATAAATCATTTGACGATATAAACTAGTGAATAGTGACTTTAAATGAGGTTATGCCGGGAAAGCTTCGGGATGTGCTCGGATAGACCTAAAAATATTATACCCTGAAGCAAAAAAATTCCAATCTACATATTGGGGAAGGAATTATAATTTTCTAAGGTTATTTGGCAATTATTCAAAATTTCTCATTTTTACGAGTGAATAGTAACCATAGTTGCACTTGAAGTTTTGACCTGAAATATTATGAGGCCCTTAATGGGCATTATCAAGGATTTTTGGCACTAAAATGATTATTTTTAGAAGTCTAAAAAATTATTTAAAATTTTTTAAGTTTAAAAGAAAATCATATTAATTTAGTCCATTACCACCTACTTTGTTATTATAAAAGCCTCACACATATAGGAGTGTCACATGTGTAAAAGAAGCATCCCTAACCTCCTTCCTACCAAAAAGTCGATTCCACCCTAGCCTCTCCCTCCACCATTTTTCTTCCTCTTTTCTCTCAATTCTGACCATAAAATCCCATAAAGTTTATATAGTTCTTGGCTTCCATGATCTCTTAAAGTTATTCCAAGCAACAGAATTGAAGAATACTGCTTGAAAAGTGAGATTTGGTGATGGAGTGAATAGTGACCATTCACGGTGTTAGTGAGTTTTTCTCAATTTTTATTTTTGTTTTGGGTAGCTCTAGTGATTCTAAGAAAAAGCATGTGTTTAGATTTTAATTTAAAGTTATGTATCATTTTTGAGAATTTTCCTAAGCTCAAAGTGGTTATGTTTAGGTCAAGGAAGAACTATTAAGGAAAGAAGGGGAAAAAGGCCATAGATTGGGAAAGGGCTATTTTCACACCCTAGATTTGTGGATTTAATGTAATTTATACATGTCATGATATGTGTGTGTGTATGTGTGTATGCATGTGAGTGTGTATTAAAGTGTTAGATTTTGTGTGTGCATACATGTTTAATGTGAATTAAATATGTGATTATGTTAGCCTAATGGAATAAAACTAATGTGCATGCTTTGTGTGGAAATAAAATAAGTGTATGTGTGTGATCTAGAAATGGCTAAATGGTGTGTGTAGTGGTCATGTCATATACATGAGTGTATTACATGTGTTGGATGTGTAATTAGGCTAAATATGTGATATGGAATATGCTTGTAGGGTGAAATTAAGGAAAGAAATTAAAGGTTAGTAAATTGGTATGGCATGACCTATTATAAGGTAAAATGTGTTAAGTGTTCAAGTATGTGAAAATGATCGTATATGGCATCAAAGAAGTAAATGTATATGTTTGAGTTAGATGGAAGAATGTAAGCACAAATAGTATTAAATATTGGTTATGATGTTAACATGGTATAATATTAATTTGATTAATGTGAAATGAGTTATTATTATAATTAAGAGGTGATAAATACTAACAAGGCTATGAGAATTGGAATAGTGGAAAATAACCAAATGAATAGAGTTTTTCATGAAATGACCCATAATTAGGAAAGGTGTGTAAGTGCATAAATACTTATAACTGTGGCATATAAACATTGATGCACTTATAGAAAAGACCTATAACTTTGTGAGATGACTAATAAATATGTTTTAGCCTATTACTTAGACACCCACTTAATTGGTTAACCGATCAACTAGGGAATTAGTAGCTGTTAGGGGCTTTGGTCCTCTTAGGACCATTGCCTAGGTGTTTGAGATGGTGGGTGTAGCCACCAAGGTTTTGATATTGAGCACTACACATTCGGGTATTGGGAGGTCTATATGGGTTGATCCCTACTACCCACTTGATTTATTTATGGATATTGGGAGGTCTTATAGAGTTGATCCATGTTATCCTCTTGAGATACGATGGTTATGTTGATTGGGATATTGGGAGGTCCCATGAGGCTGATCCCTGATATCTCTGTAGATGTTGAGAGGTCTATAGATAGATCCTTGCCATTTTTTAGTCTGATATTGGGAGGTTCACATGAGTTGATCCTTGCTATCAGATAGAGTTAGGCAAGTGTAGCTACTGAAGTCCACAATATAGGCCACTGCATAATTTAGATCCCACTATCCAGTGTCTTTAAGTGTAGTCTTACTAGAATTGACCTAAGTTTACATAACTTAAATGAAAATGAATTTGAAAAGCCATGATAAATGCATGACTAGTATAACAAAAAGTATTCTAGAATAACTTTAGAATTTTAATTAAATTATAAGGTATAGGTTTAATAGATAAGAAGCCTTATGAATAATTTAATGAAATTGCATGCGATTGATTTGCATACTTATACTACTTTCTCATAATATACTCATTACATAATTGTATGTGTGAGATACACTTATTACATTAAATTCACCATTGAGTTTATACTTAATGTATTGATATTTTGATGCAGGCTATAGATAGTAATAGCAGTTCAGCCTCAATAGTGCAGTGTAGCAATTCAATCTCTCAAGGTATATTTTTGGTACTATTTATTATTTGTAGAGTCAGCACTTATGTATAATTAGTGTTGGGCTTAGGTTATGTAAATAGTAAATATGTATTTTGATCACGTGAGAATTGGTAATCTATATACATTAATATACATAGCTAAATGTATAGGTGTGTAAATATATTTGATTGTATGATTCTAATTGTTATGGGTTTGATACCCTATGTGTTTATGTCTCTGTGTTGTGCTGTGATGATTAGAGGACCAAAAAGGTCCAGGTGTTGGAGGATGAGTTGATAATAATATTAGAAGTATTTTTAATAGGTTTAAATTTTGGGTTCTTCACTTGGGTAGCTGTTATGCTACCAAAACTTTTGTAAATCTAATTTCTATCTAGATAAATAATTTTAGAGATTAATTATAGCCAATATAAGGTAGAAATAAGATAAGAACAAGTAAATAACTAAAGTACATTAATTAATGGAATATGGACACAAGTGTTAAATGAATAAAGGTTGGGGTACAATAAGGATAGGTGACCTATAGGAAGTAGCATCTCCTATCGGGTTCCTTTAGGAATCTGGTAAGGGTGTTACATTTGGTGGTATCAGAGCAAGGTTTAGGCATTCCTACGCATATTATACATGAGTACCAGTGTCTAGGCTTCTGTGTTTTCAATAAAGCAACACTGTATTAGGTAGATAGTTTATTCTTTGTAGTCATACAAGATAGGTGAGCACACCCCACTAGAATGAGGATAGGAGGTGGTTAGTCATGCCCTCACCACGATGCATGGAGTAAAAGTAAGTGCAATCACTCCTGAGCCTAGTAATGCTGCATATCAGCCACAGCCACAAACACCACTATAGACCCAGGCTTCTTTAACACTTTTACAATAGATAGTAGAATTGTTGAGGCACACATCTATTGCTGCTGCTTTGCCACCTCTAACTACCTTACAGTAGACTTATTTAGAAAGAGTATAGAAAATGAGAGATCTAGATTCCTTAGGCACGAGGGAGGATGATATCGCTAAGGCTGAGTACTGGTTGGAGTAGACTCTCAGATATTAGAGCAACTTAAGTATACATTTAAGGAGAGCTTAAAATGTGCTACCTCACTTATCTAGGAGGAAGCATTCTACTGGTAGGATACTACAAAAAGAAGAAAGTTGTAACTGATGTGACATCAGAATATTTTCTCAAAGAATTTTGGAAGAGGTATATATTTGAACCTTGTTAGGATAAGAAAGGGCAAGAATTTCTAGATCTAAAATAGGGGAAAAGATTATTATTAGAGTATGAGAAAGATTTTTCTCGGTTGAGTAGATATATTAAAGAGTTTATACCTATTAAGAAGAAGAGATGTAAGAGGTTCGAGAAGTGCCTTAATGTGTAATTGTGGAAGCAGATTGCCACTATAGAGATAAATGCCTTAGTGTCAGCAGCTTATTCTATGGAGGAGATAGTGCAAGAGAAAAGAGAGTTGTTCAAGAAAAAGAGAACATTCACAGTGGGTCAGAATAGTTCAACACCTAGGATAGGTAAGAGACAAAAAGAGTTCCAATCCACATAATAATCTTAGAGGTAAGGCCGCATGCAGAGGTCAAGTTAGGCTCCTTCCTTTAGGCCTCGACATCTATCGCAAGCCTCTAGTACCTCTATATCTACAGCCAAGAGTGGACCCTTGACATGTGGCTCTTGCAATAGGAAACATTAGGGACAATTTTGCAATGTAGGAGAGGAGATTGTTTTACTTATAGAGCTAAAGACCATTTCCAAAGAAAGTGCCCATAGAGACAGGCTCAAGTTGCTCTCACATAGGCTTCTATAGTAATACATAATAAAGGGTAGAGATAAAGTAAAAATGATCAGCTGAGTAGTAGTCGAAGGACTAGATTAGAGGCATGAGCCCCAACTCACCAGTATGCCAATTAAGCCCATGAGAAGGCAGAGGCTCCTCATGTAATTGCTTATTTGATGCACCTATGTTGGCATTGATAGATCTTTCCAACATTTACACAACACATGCATGAGATAGAGGGCTAGAAATATAGCCTATAAATATAGATATTCAAGTCAGTAATCCGATCGAACATAGTGTGATAGTGAGCAAAACATACAGACACTATCCTTTTGTGATCTAAGATCAAGTGTTCCCTGCTAACCTTATTGAACTCCCTTTTTCATGAGTTTAAAGTCATTTTGGTTATGGATTAGCTGTCAGAACATCGTGTAATTGTTGATTGTGATAAAAAAAGGCTTACCCTCAAGACAACTAAAGGATATGGGGTTATAGTTATAGGGGATAAAAACTCCTTTTCTAACATCATCTTAGCTATTACAGCAAGAAAACTCATCTAAAAGGGATATGAAGCCTATCTAGCTCATATGATTGATAATAGTAATAACCCACCCAGTATTGGCCAGATGCTTGTAGTATTAGAATTTTCAGATGTGTTCCCAAATGAGTTACCAAGGTTGCCACCACGACGAGAGCTTTTGTGGTTAAAGTGTACCCTAGTACAACTCTATCATCTATTACTCCATACTAGATGGCACCTATAAAGCTAAAAGAATTAAAGGTATAGTTGCAAAAATTGTTGGATAAAGGCTATATCAGGACGAGTACCTCACCATAGGGAGCACCTATGCTCTTTGTAAAGAAGAAAGATATGTCACTTCGGTTGCGTATTAACTATAGGCAATTGAATAAGTTAATAATTAAAAATAAATACCCATTTCCTAGAATTGATTATCTTTTTTGCGACACCCCCTACCGGATTCCCAAATCAACCTGATAGGTGATGCACTTCCCATTAGGTCACCCATCCTGAAATTACTCTAGACCCGTATTCACTTAACACTTATAGAATATTTATTATCTAGATAGGTGTTTCCTAAATTCTCATCTATCACTTATACATTATTGTTCAGGGTATATTTAACCTAAAAATCCATCTAACAATCAATTATAGATTTTATAGAAGTTTAGGTAGCATAATAGCTACCCAAATGACTTTCTAAAATTCAAAACCTATGAAAAACACTTCTAATAACATCAACCATTACTCCTATCACCCACTTGGCCCTTCTAGTCCTCCATTATCATTAGTATATCATTAACAAACATTTAAACACCACATAGGGCCTCAGGCCCAAAAACATCAAAATTAGATAAAAATTAAACACTCAAATAAAAAGCTGTATTTATACATCACTGATCTCACTTATAATCATATACATTAGCAGCTCATAAGCTAGCTGAACCTATAACTTATAGTATTTACATGAGTGCCTACTAAAATAATTAAAAGTATAAAATCTTATACCTTTTAGTGCCTCTACTGCTACATTACACAAAAATTTGAGGCTAGACTGCAACCCGCAGTTACTTGCGCACTAAAACTTTGGTACGTTGAGTATGAAACTCAGTGATGAATTTGATATAATAAAACATGTCAATGCAAGCATACATATGAATCAAACATGCCATGGATGCATGGATGCATGAATACAACATATAATAATAATGTCACAAGAATAATATTATTTTATTGGCAAGTTTTATACAATTATTTACACTTATGCCATTTCTATACTATCCTTAATTTTAATGTTACTGTTATATGTCATCAAGTGAAATATTTAGTTTTCTAAGTAGGCCTAAATAGATAGACAACACTTTCAAAAACTAGACTAAGGGGGAACTTAGATGATGTAGTGGCCCTGCATTTTAGACCTCGAGCTCGACACTAGCCCTAGTGTAATGGCCCATCCTGTGGACCCCGACCACTACACTGGCCTGGTCTGATAGTAGGGACTTAGATCTCCCTAGTACTAGACAAATAAATATATCATCATATCATATTATCCACATCATAGTGCATTAGCCCATCTTGTGGACCTCAACAGTTGCATTGGCCTAGTCTAATAAACAAACAAATATCATATTCACATTATAGTGTAGTGGCTTATCTTGTGGACCTCGACCGCTGCACTAGCCTAGTCTAATAAATAGACAAATATCTTGTAGTTGCAAATCCCTAATTGACCGGTCAACCCATTTAATGGGTGTCTAACTAATAAGCTAACTAGTTTTTATTTATGTTAATTTTCTTATTGATCATCATTTTAAATTATTTATGAATGACTGATAGGTAATTATTATTTATTTCCAATAGTTTAATTTTATCCGAATAGTTATCGGTCATATTTTACAAGATAGTTAAAGGTCACTTTTTAATATACTAGTTACAAGTCCATTTCATAACATAATTCAAGCTATACAAACTTGCTATTCTAGGCCATATTCAATCTTATTATAAAGACCTAAAATGCCAACCAAAGAGGCCTCGTATTTCTATCAAAATCAAATACAATTCATGTTTAATTTATAGGTGATTTTTAGGTACATTTAGGACCTCATTTTGAGGTCACTTTTTACCATTTCTTCCATGCCATTTTATCACCATTTCTTACCCAAAATCATAGGCACATTTTTATTACTTTTATATGTCATACCTTTTATCTTATTCATCCACATCTTTCATGCACATTCAACACCATTTAGATATCATTCATTATATGCTCAACATGTCATGCCATTCACACACAACATATACCATGTCATACATATATAACATACCTATCATACATGCCATACCTCTCGGCTAATGCTTATTTATAAGCACACACATGCACATTCCCACATTTGATCACACATACATGTCATATATCATCATTCTAGCATACACAAATGCACATATGACATACCATGCATGCCATGACATATCACACACATACCTTAGCCATACTATGATCTCATATATACAGGCATTTTCTCATCAAATTTAACACCCACACATAGATACCAATGACAAACACATTAATTCTCACCATTTGCACCATGATCACATACCATGCACACCAATCACATCCATGGTACATACCTACACCTCTCGACCATAGCAATTTCTTGGCTACACATACATTATCCTCCACAAATCCATATCCACACCATATATACTTATGTCATACATTACATCATCCACCATATATATCATGTATGCATACTTAGCACCATACACAAACCTCATATACCTCTTAGCAAAATGGGATTATGGCCTTCTATCCCTTTTTCTCATCATGCTAATCATCATTTTCATACACAATTAACATCAACCTAAGCATATATCCATAATTCATACATAATATTTAATCAAATCACAACTTTCATACATAATTACATGATAAATCACATTCAAACTCAACATGGCATGCTTTTATTTAATCAAATTGACATACCTAGATTACTTTAGAAGCTTTTTCTATGTCTAAGAACCTTTAATTGCCTTGTTGAACATTATCCCTTCTCAATCACCTATACTTGAATTTTACCCCACCATATATATGTAACTTGAATTTTGGTGAATTTTTACCACTTCTAAGGACATGTATAGCATCTACAAGCGTTATGGATAGCTTCTTACATTTTTTTCATGATTTATGGTGGAAGAATTATGGTGGAATAGTGGCCATTAGTGATAGAAATAGAGTAAACTGATGAGAGATGGCATTGCGTCGCAAAGAAAAATAAGAAAATGGGTAAAAAAGGAAGGTGAGAGGTAAAGTGGACATGTAGGAGTCTTTGTGGCAATAGTAAGGTATTTATAGTGGTGAGTGGGTGCCTCGACTAGGGATATATGGCACTTAAGTACCTCAAAAAATCTCAATTTTTAGCTATAACTTCAAGCAATTTTTAAAATTTATCATGAACTCTAAAAATCATCACGTTAGTTCTAAAAATCCTCTATTGGGCTCATTTATAGGCTTGTAAAATTTCACAGCAAAATTCCCTCTACAAGCCAGTTAATTAATATCTCGAAAAATGGGGAAATTCTAAAAAATTATCAAACAACCTCATAAAATTAAAATTCCTTCATCAATGGTCTTAATGGAATTTTTTATATTTAGGGTGTGATATTTCTAGGTTTGTCTGGGTACATCCTAGGTCAGTCCTAGGCTAAGTCCATTTAAGCTTCCAGCCGACTAGATTATGGCCAACAATAATTTATTGGCTCTGCTAAATTTTTAAATTAAGTCATTTTCATCATTTTTAAGCCCCTTAAACTTTCACAATCAGTGCACACCTTCTTAGGCCTTCTAAAGGTGACCCTATATGTGACACCTCCTATTAGATTCCTGAAGAAACCTAATAAATGGTACACTTCCTGCTAGGTCACCCATATTGAAATTGTCCTTTAGGTTCATTTGTTAACTGTTACAAAATTCTTATTATTTGATTTAGCTTAACTCCAAAATTCATTCGCTATTTTCTTAGGCTTAACTTAAGGTTATGCAAGTCTAATCATACCATAAATAGCCATTTTAAAGACTTCTCATATTTTTTTTTCTTAAATCTGATAGTATAATTGCTGTCTAAGTGATTAACCAAAATTTTTAACACCTATAAAACACTTCAATAACAATATCTCACATCTCCTGGATCCTTCTAAGCCCTTAGATTTACACTAAATGTCATCTATCTATTAGTCATCAACATATGCCTCAGGCCACAATCATAAATTAAAGCCTTAGGCTCACAAACCATATCATTAAGTAAAGGCAATCACACAATCTGATAATATAATTATTACAAAACATTATCTATAACATAAATATAATTATATCCAAGCCTCCTATACATAAGATACCCATTCCCACCTAAGTATAATGAGTACAAAAGCTATACAACATATATACATAATAACCTTCTACCAAAATATCCTCTGAATGCTGGTTGCTTGCTTTATGAGGCTATAGCTTAATTATCCTTACCTACACACTGAAATAGGTAAGTAGAGTATATAACATACTTAATGGTGAACTCAAGCATTTAACTCATTTCATGTGGTACATTCATGCATATTTAATAATAATATTCATATACTCAGATTATTAGATTCAGTTAAAACATTTATGTCCAAATTACCAAAATGCGATTATGCCCATGTATGCCATTTAGTTATCTATTTACTAATTAAAATATAAGTAAATTATTGATTCAAAACATTCTTAGTAATATTATAAAAAAATATAGCTACTAGTTTAATAAAATCCATCAGTGTGAAAAATTATCAAAATACCCTTAAGTATATATACTAAAGCATCAATCAGATAATCATGTCAATTTATGCATTTTATTATTTTCCACCATTAGATTTAATGCATATATTATTTACTCAATTAATTTAACTAGCCCGACTAGAAAGATAACACTACCATACACTGGGCCTAAAGGGAATAAAAATAGTGCACCGGCCTAATCAAGTCATGGCACCAGCCTGATCAAATCATGGCACCCAAGGTGCAAATGACATGATGTGGTTTATTTAACAGACTAGTATAGCGGCCCTCCGGGACCTAGGCTATTGTACTGGCCCTATTTGAAAATCAGTGATGTTGTAATTGGGTTTACCTAGTAAACTAGTCTATCCAACAGACTAGTGTAGTGGCTCTCTAAGACCTATGCCGCTGCACTGGCATAATTTAGTGAATGTCATCAAGTGTGTAAAAGTAGACAATTGTTTATCCAAAAAATAGTACAGTGGCCCCAATGTGGACACGGGCTATCGTACTAGCCATAGCTAAAAATCAAACAATATAGAAGTTGCTAAATCCCTAAGTTGACCAGTTAACCCATCTAATGGATGTCTAACTAATGTTCTATCTAACTCAATTTATGTTTATTTCTTTACTGATCAACTTCTTATAATCTTATTGAGTGGAAAATAGATAAATATTAATTTTATAGAACAGTTCAACTTTAGCCCGGTCTAGTATAGCCATTATTAGGCTATACCAGGCAAATTTGTATGATTATTTTAAGTCCTATAAATTGCCATTATTTAAGGTATATTATGCTTGATTTTATTCCATAATTATTTTTCATGCGACTACCTTTTATTGTCTAGTGACATTTTTGTTTCAAGTAATGGTCAAAATTGGACAGTTATAGGTCATTTCATTACTTTTCAATAGCTAATTCCAGTTCCATTTCTTAACATTTTTAGTGCAAGTTTCACTTATAATTTCATAGGGTTTATAGGCCCTAAGCCATTCATTCACTAAGCCATTTATAAAGCCTAAACATGGGCATTGTTGCCATCATATTCAATCACAAATCATAGCCCTTAAAGGCACATTTTTAGGCATATTAAAAGCCATTTTGCAAGCTATTTTCTAGTTTAATTCAAGTCTTATTTTAGGCCACTTTTTAAACAATTATACCAATATTT
Source organism: Hura crepitans (assembly GCA_948208565.1). NCBI lineage: Eukaryota > Viridiplantae > Streptophyta > Magnoliopsida > Malpighiales > Euphorbiaceae > Hura > Hura crepitans. Next base: position 78 of record CANXYI010231267.1, on the reverse strand, counting down.
GTTCATTCCTTAAAACACATTCAATAGTCCATTTATATCACACCAATCTCATACACTTATTCAAATCATGCAAAATTC
>CANXYI010231022.1:0-10597 GCA_948208565.1 Hura crepitans | reverse complement strand
ATGACACTCTTGAAAGTGAGTTGAGAGATTTTAAAAAAAGAAAAAGAAATAAACATAATCAACTTAATCCATATCTATTACAAATAATTCATGATGGCTCACCACCGTTACACAATTTTAAAGCTTAAAACTTGATCTTTCCTTGTAAAGCATGAGAAATATCCCTAAATGTGAGATGAGAAATAGGAAAAATAAGCTAGGGGCAACTACACCTAAAAGAATGCCTTTTGTTCAAATCTTAAAAAAAGTCCAAACTTTACTAGCTCTAAAACTTAAAGTCTCAAATTCATTCTGTATCATCATCTTCAAAGCCTAAAAGCTCATGGCAATCATACTAAAAAAGTCAAATATTTTTGGTTGTTGCTCATACAAAAATCCAAAAGTTAGAAGGTGCTAAACTCCAAAGTTCAAAAGATTTCCCTTAATCCTCAAACAAATGAGCAATCTCTTTTTAACTATGGTTGCCCTCATTCAAAAGAAAAAAAAGAATTTGTTAATTCCTACTAGGTCGATCAACCAAGACCATGAACTTAGGCAAAAGTTAGGGAAGTTGAGAGAAAATAATTAGCCAAAAAATCTTTGGACTAGTTAATAACAAGGATATCATTAATGAAGTAATTACAAAGGTAAAAAAGATGACATTCAACATTTAGCAAGAGAGCAACGATTCAAAACACTTAGGGGCATGAAGCTGGCACCCACGATAAGTTACTTATTGATCTAAAAAGTTCCATCTCGCATGGTAAGAGCTCTAAGACATATCGAGCCATCTTAAAAGGTGCAAGAATAGAATCAATTGATTAAGCATGACATGATCACATTCTAAGCCTTAACTAAAGATGGATAAGTTGAATTAAAAAAAAGCTTACTAGGTTGAAAACTCACAAAAGGCTGTTTAGGCAAAAATTAGTGGTCGAAAAAAAATATTTAGTTGGAAAATCTTCGGACTGGCTAATAACAAGATTACCATGCTGTACAATCACATACATTTGCATGCTTATTTATCATAATCATTCACTTTTCAGCCATACATATTTAAATGCCCTCTATGGCAAATTGACATTTCACCTAAGCCTGGGCTTTACCATTGTTCACCTTAACTCAAACTACTTTCCCTAGCCTTTTCCATCACTGTAACTGGACCTCTCTCTTTGGGAGACATCTCATTACCTCAACCTAGCCTACAACTTTACAACTTCAATCTTTTCTCAAACCCAACCTTTTCTTATGATAACTCTAAGAGAAGAATGATCCCAATGACAAGACATATACTGACTCAAGCATTTAGAGACATTGTCACACATGCATCACAAAAAATAGGTTTACTCACTCACACTCATTCATACATCCATTTTAGGAAAAATACCCATTCTACTTATTCATACATTTGCCTTTGCACATCGATCCCAAAATAACATTCATTCACCATAGCAAAAGATGTACCATCATTTAACATGTATCTGTTTTCACCATTTATACATCATAAGAAATGATTCATTCAATTATCGAGGAAAAAGTCATACTCATGTCTTACATGAATTTTTCATTTAAATTCCTCATTTATTTAAAAGAAAATAAGCAAAACATACACATCAATCATTCATCACCAAATTCATTCACCCGTACTTATCCAAGTAAGCACGTAGTCAATAGATACATGTCCACCCATTCATGACATATTCACATTGAATCACTGTATCATTAGAGCCATTTGTATTCATCCATCACCTTTAGGGCTTTACACTCATTCATAGGATAGAGTGAAATCCATCATTCATTTCAGTCATCTTATTCATCACCTTTATGGTTTCACGCTTATTCATCCAATAGAGGATAAAATACATTCATTCATCTAAGAAAAACCAATCACCAAGCACATTCATACATTTGCACATGTATTAGTTCATTTATCCAACATTAGCCATATGTTTTAGGCATACCACTCATTAGGTTTACATGTATAAGCATCTTATCAGACATCAGTCACATGAAGAACAAATAACATGGACATGCATCATTTAAAATAGAGTCACATTCCTTCATGCATTATAAAAAAGGTACATCCTTCCAGTTGTTTAAGAACTAAGCAAAAACATATCCATGTAGAGCACTACATTTAGTCATTTAAGAACTAAGCAAAAACATATCCATGTAGAGCACTGCATTCAGTCATGCATGTTCATATGCACTAGCCATATATCTGCTACATTTAAGCCTTTAACTCATGTATTAGTCATGCATATTTAAGCCTATAACTCATACATTATTCATGCACTTACATCACGCATGACATATGTGCATATAATATTAACATCCTTAACACTAGATATGGTTCAAACTATTACCTAAAACCTATCACCAAATTCAGTTTAGTCTACAACATCACACTATTACTTAAGACCTATTACTAAATTTAGTTCAGCCCATAACATCAAACTATTTCTTAAGACCTATCACCAAATTTGGTTTAATTTGAACATCAAACTATTACTTAAGACTTATGACTAGATTTAATTCAATCCATGACATCAGACTATTTTTTAGAACTAACACCAAATTCAGTTTGTTCAGCTTATTAAGACCTATCACTAAATTTAGTTTGGTCAACCTACTCAAACCTGACATAAGATTTAGTTTAATTAGCTTACTCAGACTTACCACTAGATTTAATTCAGTTAACATAATTAGACCTACCACTAGATTTGGTTCAGTCAGCCTAGTATAGACCTATCACCAGATTCGATTTGATTCATCTACTCAGACTTGACACTAGATTCGGTTCAGTCAGCTTACTCAAACTTATCACCAAATTCAATTTGATCAACATAATCAAACCTATCACCAGATTCAATTTTGATCAGTATACTATAGAACTATTACTAGATTTGATTCGATCAACTTACTTAGATCTAACACTAGATTCAATTTGGTTAGCTTACTCAAACCTATCACTAGATTTGGTTCAATAAACTATTTTTGAGTTGTCACTAGATTTAGTTCGGTCCATTTGCAACTTACCAACTTAAAGGTAAATAGGCACCTATATTCAGTATCTTCACTTGAAGGCAAATAGACACTTACATTCAATGTAGTTTTCTTTAGCTTCAATTAAAATCATTTGAAGGCAAATAGGCACCTATATTTTGTGTAGTTTATCTTCACCTAAAGGTCAATATGAACCCCATATTAGGTGTAGTTTTCTTTAATTCAACTCTTAAAATTCCCTTAAATGTGAGTAAATACCCATATTTGGTATAGTTTATCCTTACCTAGAGGTGAACAGACACCTGCATTCAGTGTAGTTTTCTTTAGCTTTAGCAAATTGAAATTCCCTCAAAGGAAAATAGGCACCCATATTTAGTGTAATTTATCTTCTCTTGGAGATGAACAAGCACCCGCATTCGGTGTAGTTTTCTTTAGCTTTAACAAATTGAAATTCCCTTAAAGGCGAATAAGCACCCATATTCAGTGTAGTTTATCTTCACCTAGAGGTGAATAGGCACTTATATTCACTGTAGTTTTCTTTAGCATTAACAAATTAAAATTCCCTCAAAGGTGAATAAGCCTCATATTCAGTGTAGTTTTCTTTAGCTTTAACAAATTGAAATTCACTTAGAGGTGAATTTCAATTTGTTAAAGCTGAAGAAAACTACACTGAATGTGAGGCCTATTCTAGAGGTGAATAGGCACTTGCATTTGGTGTAGTTCATCTTCACTTGAAGGTGAGAAGGCATCTGTATTTGATATAGCTTACTTTTAAACCTTATTTGGAAATATCAAAGAAAAAACATGTTCTGATTTAGTTGGATTTTTACTTCACCTAAGGATAAGCAAATACCTATATTTAGTGTAGTTTTCTTCACAATATCAGTTCTTTTTTGAAGGGAAAATATAACTCATGTCTAGTAAGCTTTTGCAATGATTCAGAGGCAAGCATCTATATTTGATGTTACTTCATGTTAGGTAAGTATACTTTTAGGTAAGTATTTCTAACTCAAGTACTTTAATGTGCACTGTTGCTTTGGCATTTCATAGCACACACCAAAATAGGGGTAACTGTGATGCCTCACTTTTTGGCCTATGATAATAAACAAAGATAGGCTCATGCAATAGGGCAAGCAACTTGGAAACAAAGTTCGCACAAATTAACATTGCATAAGTTCACCCGGACTTGATGCCATAATGTCTGCACTTTAGCCAACTTGGACCAGTTGAGCCTAAAGCCTAAAATCTACATGGATAAACTAAAGCCCATATCTACATGGACTAAATCTAACTTGGCCCAAAGCCTATGGATGGGCGAGAAAACCCTTGACTAGGTCCGCACGGATTAAGACGTATAAGTCCACACGGACTTACAGATGTGAATGCTTTTAAAAGCATGGGATGCCTATCCAGACTCTATCTCCTAATCCTAGAAGGACTCTATCACTTTTAGATGGTGACTCTTAACCCTAAGCCCATAAATACCCTCTTTGGTTATAAGAAGAGGGGGGATCTAAAAAGGGGAAGCAATTCTAAGAGCCTAAAATTACTTTTCATAAGTCTAGGAGAGGACTCTAAATAGGAATCACTCTAGTAGTCCTAATAACCCACACATAAATTATTAATTCTTCCAAAACTCTACCTGTTTACATTTTTGCTTGAAGTTCACTTACAAGGGTAAGATTTGAGGCCTTTTATTATGTATTCTTAGTATTTTCATAGACCTAGGATCTCCAAAGATTGATCACAAGTGAGGTGATTTTTTTTAATCTCCACTTTGATTATAAGAGTAAGTCATCATTTTAAGTTATTTCATATTATGTAACTCATCATTTTTATGTTATAACTATTTTGTAATTTTTGTTTTAATCACATGGACCTATTTATGAGCATGATGAAGTTCACACAAACTTATTTTATTGGTATGTGCATGATTTATCATCCGTATGGACTTATATTCGATAATAGTGTCCTATTTGTCTTATGTGTCATGTTTAATGTATTCTACTCACCATATTGACATAATCCTCTAATGTTATCATGTTATGTATATATTCCATTTTAGAAGATGCATTTTGTTGACATACTAAAACTGCTGTGCAATCTGTATGGACTCCCTTTTAAAAGGAATGTAGTCCATACGGATGAGCTTGCTTTATTCTTGTTTATTTTATCTATGAAGTCTATATAAACTCCCTCTAATGAGGAATGTAGTCTGCATATATATATTTATGGTAAGCATGTTTATTCTACTATGAAGTCACACGAACTCCCTCTCATAAGGAACATAGTCCACCCAGACATTTACTTTGAATTACTATTTTCACATGTATTTATGTTTCTCAATCATCTTTATGAGTCCTTATGAATCTCTATTTGGTATCATTAGCCTTTTTCTTTGAGTTGTGGACAAGTGACCCTTCTTAATGGAGTAGAGGTTTGGATAAACATAATTGCCCTTACAAGCAGTAATCCATATAGACACATGCTAGAGCTACATAGAGTTCGCATGGACTTAGCATTGTATAGATAGGATCAATTAAGTTCTTTGTTCTACTTCCTTTATTTTTGTACCCTTTCAATCCTCTTATTTATTTGTGATGTAATAGGTAGTAAATCCCAAATCTCACATTAAAATGGCTTTCCAACTAATTAATTTGTGTTTTCTTAATAAAATGGATTTGAGTTTTCCCTAATCAAAATTCACATAAAAATTGTATTTTAATAAAGACCAATCTCCTATAGAAGAGAGTTGGGCAATTATAGCTAATTCCTATGGAATTATAGGTAATTATCATGTCAAATAACAACTAATCAATGACCCACTTTCTAGATGTACAATATACTTGTTGTACTCTTCAACTACTGCAATTTGCTTTCTTTACATGAAAATGTGACATAACTATTTTAAATATAATACATGCTTACTTGATATGTGATTGATAAACATTACAATATATAAAAAAGGAATATTATTATGGCATAAATAAGATTTGAATTCCAAACCATTTTTGTATAGAAGATTAGAGGTCTTAGTGTAGAGGCCAGGTGGTGACTCCACTAACCACTCTCGTCCCTAGTTAAATACATAATCTCTATAATGATGTTATTCTGTGAATTATATAAAGCATATGTCATATAGGAATTATAATTTAGTGAGATCAAATGTATGGGTTATAAAAGTGATGGCACCCCAAGTGTGCTCAGACATAATGACAATATCCCATGAATACGTAAGATTTATAAAGATGACTGAAATCACAGTTTAAAATAAAATAAAGTTATAAAATTAAGTAACATACGTGACTCATGTAATTAAATTAAATTATAATAAAATTATGAGTAAGGCCTATATGAGTTAGACAATACACTGGATAGGTTAACCAGTCACCTAGGAAACATAGCAGCTACTAAAACACTTTGGTGTCACCATTTTGTGCAAGGTCATGAGAGTCATTGCACATACATCACACTGGATAGGTTGACCAGTCACCTAGGAAACATAGCAGCTACTAAAACACTTTGGTGTCACCATTTTGTGCAAGGTCATGAGAGTCATTGCACATACATCCCATCTTGGTACCTTGATCCATAAGGGCCATCATACCTTACATCTTGTTATGATTTTATTATGATTTTCATTTCATTATTCATAAGTGGGTGTAGCTATAAGAAGGGCCAACAAAACCATTACATATATATTCATACGAGTGCAGCTGTAAGGAGGTTCAATAGGATCACTACATATATATGATAACCCATCAAGTTGGTATAGCACCATCAAGTCCAAAATATGGATCACTACACACTTGTTATCCTTTAATATAATGAAGGAAATAAATGTCGCAAATTAAGATGATTATTCAAATGCAAGAAATGTTAGAAGAATAAAAATAAAACCATAAAGTTTAATAAATAACTAATGTTCATAGTGTGAGGTATTAATGTAAGAAATGATTAAATTATATTATGTCATTTTGTTATGTAACGTGTGTAAAGATAAGATTATATTTATAAGAATTGATTAAGACATTAACAAGTATCAGATGTGAATAATGTTAATTAAGTTCAAGGATGGAAATTTTAAAGTGCTCAGCAATAAGATAACAAAGTAAAAGATTTATATTATTTAATGTAATAAAAGTTAAACACTTAAACGATGTGGTTTATACTCATGTATGATAAATCAACATTGAACATTATCTTTTATATGCATCTTTTTGTATGACACATGAGTACTTTACTTGTATACATGTAGATTTATTGTATTTTACCAGGGATGAGACTGGTTTGTTTTTGGTGTCACCACCTGGCTCTACACTAGGACTACTGATCTTTTTGCACAGAAAGGGTTCAGAATTAGATCTTATTAATGCCCTTACAATATAACTTCCTTATATTCTAATGTTTATTAATCTTGTATCATGTGAGCAAACATTTAAAGCATACATGTCACCTTTTCATATAGAGAAAGTAAATTGTCATATTGAAATATACAATAAGAATACATATGTATTGGACATCCAGAAATTAGGCTATTCATTAGGGGTTATTTGACGTGACAATTACTTGTAATTCCATAAGAATTAGGCAATTGCCTAACTCCCATCCTTAGGAGATTAGCCTTTGTTAAAATACATTTTTTCATGTGGCTTTTATTAAGGAAAACTCAATACTACTTTTATTATGAAAATGCTAATTAGTTATATAGAAAACCAATTGATATGATTTTAGGCATTTGACGCGTAAAACAAGTTATTAAACTACCTATTACAACCCAAAAATAATCAAGAGAAATAAAGGTACAAAATCGAATGAAAGAAATTAAAACAAATAATTGGTCCCATCTATACATCATCTAATCCGTGCAGACTCAGTATGGCTCCAGTATGAGTTCGTGTAAACTATAGTTCACTATGGTTAACATGTCCATCCGAACTTCTAATCTAGTAAGAATGGCCACTTGTTTATAACTCAAGGAAAAGGTTAGAAATAACAAATAATGGTACGTGAGGACCTAAAGAGAGAATAAAATAATAACTTATTTAACATAAATAATGAATGAATTAGGATACATGCTTAAAAGGAATTATCACTAGGGAAAATTACATATTTATTGATCACAAGAACACATAAACAAACATGTGTAATTACTAGAACTGGATCACAAAGCAATGTCTGTACGGACTATGTTCCTTATGAAAGGGAATTCGTATGGACCACAAAACAATATAAACTGTATATGACATCATATCCATGTGGGCTATGATCCTTGTAAAAGAGAGTCTATATAGACTTTAAGATAGAATAAATATGAATTAAATGAGATCATTCGTATGCATTGCATTCCTTATGAAAGGGTGTCTGTATAGACCGTATAACAATTTTAGCATGTCAACAATATGTATGTTAAAGAATGGATATAATTATAATATGGTAATATCATACAAGCATGTCATTATGATAACCAAAATACATTGGAACATGATATATGAAGTGAAAAAATAAGTCTGTGCAGACATCATATCATACCTATATAAATAAATTAAGTTTATACTGATGTGAGCATGCCTCAAGGTAGGTCCGTGTGATTAAAATGAAAATAACATAATGGTGACAATGTGAAAATAGCTAATCATACATAATCAAACAGCTTAAAATGTTGACGTACTCCTTATGATCAAGGTGGGGATTACCTAGAATCATCTCATTCATAACCAATCATAGGAGATCATAGTTCTAAGAAAATAGTGTGAATATGCACAGTAAGAGGCCTTAGATCTTACCTCTATAAATAAGGTCTTAAGCATTAACAAAAGATGTAAGGTTTCAGAAAGAAAGAAATTTAGATATGGGCTGAATGTCTAGTAGTGCAATTCTTGGTTGGAGTCCTCTCATAAACTCTCGGATAATAGGGTTTAGCTTTTCAAATTGCCTTCCTTTACTCATATACAAGAGGGGTATTTATAGGCTTAAGGGATAAGTTTCCCATCTAAAAGTAATAGAGTCCTTCTAGGATTAGGAGATAGAGTTTGAGTAGGAAGCTCCACTTTTGGAAACTTCCCATTGACAAGTCTACGTGGACTTAGTATATAGGTTCTTCTGCTAGGTTATAGGCTTTAGGTTAGGTTTGCCTCAATCTATGTGGTTATGGGGTAGAAGTCTATTTAGGTAGACTTTAGGCCTTAGACAAAGTTTTAGGCCAAGTTTGTTTTAGTCTATGTATACGTGGGCTAAAGGCTTGTTTGGTAGACTATGGGCCTTAGGCCCGATAGAATCTAGGGCGATGATATGGACTTTGTGGCATTAAGTCTAGGCAGAACAATACCTTGTTAGTCTATGCAAACAAGATTTCTAAGTGACTTGCATTGTTGCTTAAGAACTTATCTCTAGTTACCATTATAAGCCCAAAAGGTAAGGCATCTACAGTTGCCCCCACTTTGGTGTGTGCTGTGAAAATGCATTAATGGTAATAGTACACAACAAAATACCTTAGTTGGAGATACTTACCTTACCATAAGGCTTCATCAAATACGAATGTCTATCTTAGGTTAGTAAAGTTTTAACTGGAGTGGATTTGGTTATTAGGCTAAACTTGAGAAGTTTATGCATTGGCTTACTAGACTAAATCTAAGAAGTTTATGGATTGGCTTGCTAGGCTAAACCCGAGGTTTTTATGGATTGGGCATTGAGATAAATTTGAGTGAATTGGATTGGGCATTAAGCTAAATCCTATAAAAAATAGAAATTAGTATTCATTCAATATGGTAGATTAGTGGTGGCATACCTGGCACTATTGTCATAATGTTGGTTAAATTGGTGCAAAGCTAAATTCGAAGAAGTTGATGAGCTATAGTCATTAGGTTAACTCACAGTTGAATTCCAAGGAAGATGAAAATAAATGTTTGGATTAATGTGAAGTTAAATCCCAAGAAAGAGGAAAATAAATGATTTTAATGTCAAATTGATGTAGAGTTTAATTTAGACAAGAGATTAACTTATAGACAATGTTAATATCGAATTAACTTGAAGTTAAATTTTAAAGAAAGAGATAATTTTATGAATTGGCATGTGGTTGAATTCATTTAGAAGAATGAAGATATTGAGCAAAGAATTGTTTGGTAAAATCTTTTCCTAAGGGATAAGGGGTGGTTGTTTAGAGCAACTAATCCCCACTATTTCAAGGTTGTTCTTTAAGAATACTTCAAGGATCAGCTTAAAGTTATCTATGAAGCAAGGGATGTTAAGGAAGAGGATTTGAAAACCTCAAATAGAAGGAAGAATTTATGGCATTCTCATTCTTTCACTTATTTTAAAATAATTCTGCTAGCATTTATGGATAACAACATTAAGTTTGGGATTTTGCAAATTCATTGATGATTTTTAAAATAAGATTTGCTATGGACTATTCTTTTGTTAATTAAAGACAATTTATTAACTTAAAGAGATCCCACTCCATCGACTCATGATATGACAACTTTTAATGACAAAATAACATTTCATCAAAGTTGAATGGAGATGTTACACAGGAAACAACTAAAAATGAAGGCTAAATCTATTAGTTTGATGTAAACTAATTAGGTTGACCACTTTTGACCTATTTTGTTATTTA
>CANXYI010231008.1:0-10689 GCA_948208565.1 Hura crepitans | reverse complement strand
TGGAGTGGAATCCTCCTAGAAATGTCATAGAGATCAGGAGTTTCTTAGGTCTAGCAGGATACTGCAGGAGGTTTGTAAAAGGTTTTTTGATGATTGCAGTTCCATTGACAAGGCTAATAAGAAAGGATGTGAAGTTTGAATGGGATAATAAGTGTCAAGCTAGTTTTGACAAGCTGAAAAAGATGTTAACAGAAGCTCCTATCCTTACTTAACCAGAACAGGGTAAGGAATTTGTGATTTACAGTGATGCCTCACATAATGGGCTTAGATATGTGTTGATGTAAGAGGGTAAAGTCATCACTTATGCATCTAGACAGCTTAAACCACATGAAAGGAATTACCCCACTCATGACTTAGAATTGGCTGCCATTGTCTTTGCCTTGAAAATATAGAGTTACTACCTATACAGAGAAAGATGCTACATCTATACAGACTATAAGAGCTTGAAATATTTGCCTACACAGAAAGAGTTGAATTTGAGGCAACGGCAATGGATGGAATTAATTAAGGACTATGATTGCTTGATCGATTATCATCCTGGGAAAGTGAATGTAGTGGCTGATGCCTTAAGCAAAAAAATGATAGCTACCTTGAAATTGATGCATACTCGGTTGGAGTACACTACAGATGGTGCAATATTAGCTAAATTGTAGGTGAAAGCTGACTTTAGACAATAAGTAAATGAGGCACAGATGAAGGATGTGCATTTGGCTCAGCTAGTAAAAAAAGTGAAAGAGGGGAAAGCAGTGGGTTTTGAAATAGCAGAAGATGGCAGTTTGTGTTATCAGAACATGTTATGTGTTCCGAAGGTAGATGAGCTGAGGTTGAAAATTTTGAAAAAGGCTCATGAGGCTCCATATTCAATGCACCTAGGAGGTACGAAGATGTACCTTGGATTGAAATCTCACTATTGGTGGCTAGGAATGAAAAGAAAAAGTAGCTGATTTTATAGCGAGATGTCTAACATGTCAGTAGGTGAAAGCGGAGCATCAGGTTCCTTTAGGATTGCTACATCCTATAGCAATTCTTGAATGGAAGTGGGAGAAAATCACTATGGATTTTGTCATGGGATTGCCCATAACCCGAAGTAAATATTATGCAGTATGGGTTATTATGGATAGACTGACAAAGAGCTCATTTTATATCGGTCCGGATGGACTACTCACTAGAAAAGCTAGCCAAACTATATATTGATGAGATTGCGAGGTTACACGGAGTGCCAACAACTATAATATCGAATCGAGACCTTAGATTTACTTCTAGGTTTTGGAAAAAGTCACAAGAAGCCTTGGGTATGCGATTAAACTATAGTACTGCATTTCATCCACAAACAGATGGTCAATCTAAAAGAGTAATATAGGTGCTAGAGGATATGTTAAGGAGTTGTGCCATAGAATTTAAAGGCAATTTGGATTAGTATTTGGCATTGGTAAAATTTGCGTATAACAATAGTAATCAGGCTAGCCTTGGCATGGCTCCATACCAGGCATTGTATGGTCGCCGATGCAGAACTCCTCTTTGTTAGACCGAAGTTGGGGAAAATAAGATGGTGGGTTCTGAATTGATTCGAGACGCCGAAGAGAAGGTTAAAATCATTAGAGAGAGATTAAAGATAGCTTCAGATAGGTAGAAATCTTACACTGATTTGAAAAAGGAGAGATATTGAATATGAAGTGGGAGATAAAGTTTTTTTAAAGGTATCACCATGGAGGAAGATGCTTCGGTTTGGCAAGAAGGGCAAGCTTAGTCCCAGATTTATTAGTCTGTATGAGATTATAGAAAGAGTAGGTCCTTTGGCCTATAGGCTTGCCTTACCACTTGAATTACAGTAGATACATGATGTCTTCTATGTGTCCATGCTACGAAGATACAGATCAGACCCATCTCATGTAATCACCACAGAAGAGATTGAAGTTCAACCAGACTTGACATATGAAGAGGAACCAATGTAGATTCTAGCTAAGGAGTTGAAGCACCTAAGAAACAAATCTATTCTATTGGTGAAATTATTATAGAGTCATCATAACACCACAGATGCAACTTGGGAAAGTAAGGAGCAGATGCAAACTCAGTATCCTCACTTATTTGATACAAGTAAATTTCGAGGACGAAATTTCTTAAGAGGGGAAGATTTGTAACGTCCATCGGTTAATATTTTATGAACAGTATTTTCAGGACTCGATTGATGTTTCCCGTGGTGCGGGTTATCATTTTGAGTCCGATGACTGGTATATTGTTCATAAAACTTTAACGGACCTAAAAATGTTCACAACGAATGAATTAAAATTTTTAGCAGAAACAATAATTAAATTTAGAGGATAAACTTGCATTCCTGGAGATAAAAATATTTTGGGACCCGAACAGCTTGAGACCTAGGAATGAGCCCGCATGGTCTCAAAAATACCATACCCTGAACTTCAAAAATTCCACTGAGTATGATGGTGAAGGAATTATAATTTTCTGAGGTCATCTGATATTATTTTTGAATATTTTATTTAGTGGATGAATAGTGCCAAAAAGTCAATAGTTGACTTTTGGGTTGAAATTTTTCATGGACCTTAGTCTTATTAAAATTTTGCACTCCAGGATATATTATTGTGGCCTTGGGGTAGTCTACGGACATGCCTCAAGTGTTTCACCACAGGCATGGTTTATTTTATTTCGCAGGTGCAGAAATGGTTCGTGGATTGTTCTCTGTCATCTGCTACAGGTCCCGGTACAGTATGACGGTAGGTACAGCTACCTAGGTCCTAAAAGTGGGCCACTGCATAGTATACATCCCTCTGTCTAGTGTCTTAAAGTGATGTTTGTCTGTCATGGGCCTATAACATAAATAATGAATATATTAAGAAAGTTCAATCTCTAATGTACAGAAGAGTAATTATGATATCATATCAGAATATGTTGTGGTCAATCCTAGATTATGTTTATACATGTTGCATGGTTAATTGCATATCTGCATCAGTGACATAATTTATTTGATTTATTTCACCACTGAGTTTTATACTCAGCGTGTCGGTGTTCCGATGCGCAGGTTGTAGATAGAAGACCGACGAGCATAAGACATCTTCAACGGTGTAGCTGACAGAGTTTTTGTGGTATTTTGTTTTTCTTACTTAAGGAATGTAATTGTAATTGCACTCATGTATATAGAGATAGTGTGGGTTATGGGACACACACACATATAGATTAGTAGAGGGGTGTTAAGTAAGACCTAATTGAATTTCTGTGTGATATAAGTGTTTAACTTAGTGTGAATGTGTGCTGATGGGTCTTCGACCCTGTGATATATTATAATTGAGATATGCTATTTTTGATGAAATATTGGAGGACTAGAGGATCCGATGAGGTTGGTGATGGTATATAATTTCATATAAGTGTTCTTTTATAGGTTTAAAAATTTGGCTAGGCAACAAAGCAGCCATTATACTGCTCGTTTGTTTTAAAATGTCTAGTAACACCTGAGGGTGACATGAATAGTATATCACTAGGTAGTGGTTCATATATGAAGGTAAAGATGAATTAGATTAAACAGTCCAGTGACACTTCTTACCTATTCAAATAGAATGGGAAAGGGGTGTTACATGTTGGGCTATATTCCTCTAATTGGTTTTCATAAGGTTACTTTTTGCATCCCTGACCATTGCATGAGGCAATTTGGCGAGACCCAAGACATTGTCACTTGCCCCCTGTCCTTTAGAGGAGAAGATATATCTGTCACTTTCATTGGTGGTTATCATAACCTATGAAAGCAGTTACCTCTAAAAATAAATATTGGACCCATGTCTATTTATAACTTTTAAACTTTTGATCTATATAAAGAATGGGTAATAGGCCTTTCTTGAGACAACCGGACCCACTAGCTAAAGATGGGTGGTGAGAGGAGCAACAAGAGGCAGAAGACTTAGGAGAGATTTTTATTTTATTTTATTTTTTTAACTGGTATACAACATTATACTCCTTCAGTTTATAAAATGTTCAATCATTCTTATTAAAGTGGTCATATGTAGCTGCATCCTATTGGCATTTTATGACAATCACAATAGGACATTAATGCAACAACACATTTCCTCATTTAATCAAGGGAGATCTTAATTACTTAAACTCCTATTGTCAATCAGCCCTCATAGGTTTTCTTGATTGACCATTTTCTCTCAACTCCTAATTGTTGCATAGGATGCCTTTTTTTGATTTTCACTCTATTAGGGAACCCACTTTTAGCAAGGTCACTGTTTTCCAGTTTTTGACCCACAAGGCTATTTTTCTCTTCTTTTTCTCATTCATTTGCCTTTAGCCATAGAACATCTACAATCTGTCTATATTCATAGGCTACTTAAATTCATTTCTATCACAATCTATAAGGATTGTAACTCCCATTGGAAACATTTGCTTGAGGATGAATGGCCCCTCACAATTTAGTTTGAACTTCTCTTTTAGGTCAGTTAGTCTTGGCCTTATCTTTTTGAGGACCAGCCCTCTTCTTTTAGCTTGTGATTCTTCACCCTTTTGTTAAAGGCTCATGCCATCCTTTTTTAGTAAATTTGATTATGATAATTAGCTTTTAGTCACTTCTCTTCTAGCAAGTTTAACTATTGGAACCTTTGTTCTACCTAGGCAGTCTCGAGAATCTTTACCTCTATTGCCACTTTTAACGACTATATCTTAATCTCTATTGGAAGCACTGCATCTATCCTATATACTAAAGAGAATGGAGTAGCACTTGTTGAAGTTGGAATCGTAGTCCTGTATTTGTAAAGAGTAAAAGGAAGCTTATCGACCCAGTCTCTATAAGTTACAACTATCTAAGCTAGAATCTTCTTAATATTCTTATTCACTACTTCAACTGCTACATTAGCTTATGGTTTATGAGGAGAGGATTTATGGTGTTAAATCTTGTATTTCTATAATATTGCCTTTGTTTCAACTTGAAATTAGATGCTGTTATTTGAGACTATATGATGTGGAACCCTGTATCTACAGATTAAATTCTGCTCTAAGAATTTAGCCATCTCTTTTACTCTTAACTTCTTAAAGATTCTACTTTGATCTATGTTTGAGAAATAATCAATAGCTACCATAATAAAATGGTGCCTATTCAAGGCTGTTAGATGTACTTCTCTAATTATGTCTATCCCTTATGTAGCAAATGGCTAAAGGGATGATAAACTATAAAGTTTTGATACTAGCACATGTCTTAAATCCCTATACTGCTAACACTTATGGCATCTTTTCATGTACTTTAAGCAATCATGGTCTATAGTAAGCCAAAAGAATCTTTGGCACATAATCTTTTTGGCTAACTCTAAACCATTCATATGTGTGCCATAAGACCCTACATGTATTTCCTCTATGACATTTTCTGCTTCTCTCTCCTCTAAGCAATGAAGCTGAAAACTATTTGCTTGCCTTTTATATAGGACCCCATTTACATTAATGAACTAAGTTGACAACTTCCTTAATTCCCTTTTGTCCTTGTCTGTGGCTTCTTTATGGAAGTCTCCATTCTCTAAGTAATTATAGATATCATAAAACCATGGCTTATCTTTTTCCAGCTCTATTTTTGTTATCTACTCTATATCATAGTAAGGCTTTTTAGAATTGGAAATGATTACTGGTTTTATGATTACGCCTTTTGGATTATCCCATATTGAGACTAGGGCGGCCAATGCATCTACTAGCTGATTCTCCTATCTTGAAACATGATGAAAGGTGCACATTTTGAACTGTCCATTGATAGATTAAAGGTTCTCTACATACGGCATTAATCTTTCTTTACGAATGGTCTATTTTGCTTTAGTTTGATACACTACAAATGATGAATCCTCGAATACCTCAATTGTTTTCGCATTAAGAGCTAATAATGCTTCAAGTCTAAATATGCAAGCTTCATGCACTGCCATGTTATTTGTGACTCTGTGTCTTAACATATTAACTAGTAGCAAATTTTCTCCTTTAGGGGTTACTAAAATTACTCCTACTCTTACTCCTTTACTCTTCACTACCCCATCAAAATACATCTGCCACCCTTGGACTACAATTGGGTTTAGGTTTTCATCTAGGAATTTAAACTCTAATTGCTCACCTTTTAATGGTTGATTGGCTAGAAACATTGTGACTGCCTGCCCCTTTATGTTCTTCCTTGTTATATACTAAATGTCAAACTCTTAAAGTAAAAGAAGCCATTTACTCATTCTTCCTACCAAAGATGGTGCCATCTGAAGGTATCTTAATGAATTTTGTTTGCATACTACCTGTACAATATACGATTGGAAATAGTGCCTTAGTTTCTTTGAAGCTCGCACAACTGCTAAGCAAATCTTTTCCACTTCTACCTATTTAACTTCGTATGGAAGAAACTTCTTACTCAAGTAGTGAATTGGAAACTCAACCCTTAGCTCATCTTCCTGCACTACCATAGCCCCAATTGAGCTTTCTTTAATAGATAAATAGAGGACTAATGGCTTTCCATGCCTTGGTGCTTGCAAGCCTAGCAAATTTTGTAGATATTCCCTAATTATGTCAAAAGCTTTTTGACAATCATCATTCCACTTGATTGGTTTGTTCTTTCTAAGAAGTTTGAAAATAAGCTCACATATAGTGGTGAGCTTAGCTATAAACCTGCTAATTATTATATTTTACCTAAAAAACCACTTGTCTCTTTTTCTTTCTTTGGGATTAGCATTTCTCTTATTTCTTTGACTTTATCAAGGTCCAACTCAATTCCTTTTTAACTCATAATATGGCCTAAGAGTTTTCTTAAAGCTACCCCAAAAATAGATTTTTTTGGATTCAAGTGCAGATTTTACTTTTCTATCCTCTTAAACAACTTTTTCATGGCCTTAAAATGTCCTTCCCTTATAGAGGATTTGATCATCATATCATCGACATACACCTCTACTTCTTTATGAATCAAGTTATCAAGAATTCTTATGGCCATCCTTTAGTATGTAGTTCCAGCATTTTTCAACCTAAAGGGCATAACTCTATAGCAAAAGGTCCCTTTTTTGTGATGAAGGTAGTTTTTATCTTGTCCGCTATTTTATTTAGAATCTAATTATAATTGGCATATCCATCCATGAAGGTGTACATTTTGCACATTTCTACACTATCAATCAACACATTAATATGGGCTCATGGGAAGTCATCTTTTGGGTAGGCTTTATTTAGATCCCTATAATCTATGCATATCCTGACCTTACCATCTTCTTTGGTGACTAGCACCACATTAGCTAACCATGTTAGATAGTGTACCTCTTCTAAAAATTTGGCTTTGACTTGCTTGTGCACTTCTTCTTTTATCTTCTCCACCTATTCTTGTCTCATTCTCCTTAACTTCTGCTTCACCAGTTTTTCTTTTAGGTATGTGTAGATGTCATGTTCAGCTACTTCATGATCTACCCTCAACATGTCTTTATAGGTCCAAACAAAGACTTTTTCATATTTTTTAACATTCTCTCAAATTTAATTCTCTCGTTAAGAGTTACATTAGACGTACTTAAGATCTCTTTAGGATTTTCATCAGTGCCAATATTAAATGATGTAGTATTGATTGAATTAATGTCAAACATATTATACGTGTCATGATTATCATTATGAATGATGTAGCCAGATGAGCATCACAAAAATAAGCAAAATCATTCATATTATTCACAAAAGAAATAGGAACATCTTCATTAAAAATTTTAGGTGCATATAAATTCTCAAAAGAGTCTTTAGGAGGGTCTTTTTCTTCCACCTTCTTCTTTCTTTGTCTTAGAGCATGGCAGCAGTCAAAATCTCTTCCTTGGGTTCAACTTCTAGCTTGGCTAGGTTGGTCATGAATTCTACACCCTAAAAGTTTGAAGTGACTTTTACTTTGTTTGCAGCGCAGTCAAACACATCACTGAAAATCTCAAACATTAGTATAACCTTCCCTTTGATTATAGCTAACTCTGACTCTCCACAGTAGTTGACATTCTTTTTAGCCCGAACAAAACTTTTCTTTAATAGTGGGATACCTTTTCTTACCTTTTTTGGCTTTGAAGTCTCTACAGTGTATCCTAATCCTTTTCAATCCTTCTGTCCCTGAGGCTGAATGTTTGAGATTGAACCTTCCAAAGCATGTCCTAAACCAGCACTAGGTAAATATTTCATCCTATTTACTACCTTGGGATCATCCCTTTCTTCTAAAAGGATCTTATCAATATGGAAAACACTAAAAGGCTAGTTGGCTATCTCAAGCATCGAAACCTGATTCTCCCTCGCAACCCTTATTTTCATTATCTCACTATTATGGGGAATTTTTTATCATGCAATGTAGTGTTGATGGAACCCTTCGCAGCTTATAGAACTATGGTCTTTCTAAAAGCAGAGAGAAATTCACAAGGATATCGAGCATTGTTAACTCCACATCATCTATAATCACCCTTATTTTGACCTTGACTTTAAAAGTCCCATATGCTTGTCTTTTTGTGTTATCATAGGTCATGATGGAAAGGTTGGACTGAGAGATTATTGAATCTTTAATCCCATATATAGCTACTACTTTGAGTGAGCATATATTGATTGATGAGCCATCATTAACCATTACACATGCCATGTGCTTACAATTGACTTCAACTTTTATGTATAAAGGACTGTTATGGTGATGCCCTTTAGGTGGAAGGTTTATATTAGAGAAGTTAACCATTGCTTTTTCCTTCCCTCTCAGCATTATCACTAGCTCAGAGGTCGATATAGTTGTTGAAACTATTGCAGCACATAAGGCTTCAACAACCTTTTATCGATGAGAAAAGGATTAGCGCAATAGATCCCAGATTAAAATATGTGTAGGAGTCTTCTTCAGTTGATTCATCATTGTATCCTCTTCTTTTTTGACAAATGGTGGGATTGGCTCCTTCTTTACCTCAAGTACTACACGATCGCTTTGGGTTATAGCTTTGGTCTCTCCTTCTTCACCTAGTTTCTGCTCTGAATCTAAATCTATCCAAATATCCTAGACTTGTTCCTTTAGCTTGCTTTCACTATTTGTAGCCCATATATTTGTCACACACATTGAACCCTGACT
The DNA here is from genome assembly GCA_948208565.1 of Hura crepitans. NCBI lineage: Eukaryota > Viridiplantae > Streptophyta > Magnoliopsida > Malpighiales > Euphorbiaceae > Hura > Hura crepitans. The sequence goes on along the minus strand of CANXYI010231008.1, from coordinate 1,643 downwards.
TGATTTTGCCCTTCTCTTCATTGCTAAGTAGTCATTTTCATATAGTTCCCGAAGCACATACAATTTGAGCAAACCTTAATTGACAATGTTGATAGGTGGAGGAACACTTGAATAAGCAGCATGACCCTTCTATCTCTTCTCCAAATTGGGGATCTATCTTGAGTTGATGAAGTCCTAAATCCTATCCCTCAAACTGTGGTAGTTACTTATGTCCTGGCCCGTATGCTAGTGACACTGACTGTACAAGTTCGATCTGTGATAGGGTTAGCCTTTATTCTTGGTAGGTCGAGAAGGAATAAGTTGAAGTTTTCCTTCTTTTTTGAACTATTTTGGGCACTAAGATAATTGTTTGCCTAAGTTCGAGTAGTACCTAGCTATAATAGATACTTTAGCAGTCCAATAAAAATTAGTTCTAATGAAACCAATTCCACTCATGTTCCTAGTGCCCGGATTCCTTCGATTGTTGAACCCTTCTAAGCTTTGTTTTAGCTCATAATGCTCTTCTTCTTGGTCTATAGCTACATCTTTTATTGATTCCCAATCTTTCAACCCTTTTGCTTTCAAGCCATCCTTTAAGTATGAGTTAGCATTCTTGATAAACATGTGGATCTAGTCTAATGTCTCTGGCTTTCTCCTTATCTCTAGAACCCTATACCTTAATTTTGATAAGTACTCTATGAAAGTCTTGTTGGACATTTGTCTAAGCAACTTGAGGTTCTTTATGGTAACCTCTGTATGAGTGCTACAATCATATTGGTTAATGAAGGCTTCTATGATCTTTCCTTAATATTCTTTTACCTTATTTTCTAGCTCATGATACTAATCAATTGCACTCCCTTGTAGGGTTAGGCTAAAATAAGCCACCTTCTACTTTGTGCTAAGCTTAGTGCCCATCATAACTGTGGCATACTACTTAATATGGGCCCTCAAATCAGTGGTCTAATCAAACTTAGCCAATTCTAGCATCTTGAATTTGGAGGGTAAGATCTTCTTATATTCTAGGGTATGCTCATTAGGGTTTAGTCCCTTACTCATAGAGATAAGTCTAGCCATTACCTCCATTTTCTCCTCCAACTTCTTCATGGCAGCATCCTCAAATTTTTGGTGTGCAATCAAATCTTCACAAAAGTCATACTCTAGGTCAAATCTTCACCTCATCCTTTTTGACGCCCTTAAAATTTATTGGGTAGTGTGCCCTACCTCTAAATTTATGCTAGCAACTCAGCACATCTAGTGCCTTTTTTCGGTCTCGAGGCACTATTCCTAAAGGTTTGGTGCACAGGCATCACACATCTTTCCCTCTTGGAAAAATTCATCCTCAAAATTGCTCGATACAATTTTCGGTGCAACACCAAGCTTCTTTCTTTAATTTTTGGGTCTCTATGCAACCTTATTATGCTAAACTCTTATTATAAACCCATCACATAGGTTTTCATGCTTGAATATTTTCTCTCAATTCCTTTAACTTTTGCCTAGGCCATTTCAAAAGGCTTTTGACCTAGCAAGGATCATTATTTCCATTTTATTTTTCTTTCTTTCTTTCTTTCTTTTTTCTTTTTTTTTTTTAAGGTGTCTACCTATTGATGAATTAGATCACTTGAGCTTGATATAACCTTGATGCAATTATAGATGACTTAACTTTG
>CANXYI010230841.1:0-10096 GCA_948208565.1 Hura crepitans | reverse complement strand
TCTTCTCTGTCTTTTATCAAGTCTAATCCCATTAGCTAATTTTTACCTCATTCACTCTAACATAATGGATTTCTATATTTTCTTTCATAGAAAGGTTTATACGGTGCTATTACTAAACTCACCTGATGACTATTATTATATGGAAATTCTCCTAATAATAGGAACTGATCCCATTTACCATTGAAATCAATAGCATAACTCTTAAGCATATCTTAAAAAACTCAAAAAGCCAAAAGTAATTGGTAATCTACTTGTGGAAGAAAAGTAGTACTAAATGTAAGATGAGTACCAAAAGCATTATGCAACATTTTCCATAATATTGATGAGAATATCAGGTCTTTATTTGAAATGAAGGATATTAGTACTCCATGTAACCTCACAATTTCATCTATCTATAGTTGACCAAGTTTCTCTAGTGAATAATCTATTATGCTAAGAATGAAGTGTGATGTCTTTATCAACATATCCAAAATTATCCATTCCATATCACTTTTACTCTAAGTCATAGGTAATCTAACAACAAAATCCATGGCAACTCTCTCCCATTTCCATTCTGGTATTGTTATAGGCTGAAGCAATCTAAAAAGAAATTGGTGTTCTACTTTCACTTGTTGATAGGTAAGACATATAGCCACATACTTAGCTACATCTTTCTTTATTCTAGGCCACTAATAATATGGCTTCAAATCAAGATACATTTTTCTTCTCTTGAGATATATAGCATAAGGTGAATTGGGAGCTTCCTATAATGTTTCCTCTTTAATGTCTTATGCATTAGGCACACATAGTCTATTATGTTAATGCAAATAGGCATCTTATTTAATTTTATACCTAATAGGCTTCCCCTCTTTAAGCAAACTCATTACACGCATAAGTTGCTTATCATCCTTCTGAGCCATTTTCACCTATTAAATTAAGTTGGGTTCTACCTGTAATTCTACTAACAAAGCTCTATCTTCTTGACTCTACAATCAAACATTCATTGCTTTTAAGGCACATAGAAATCTCTAACTCAGTGCATCTACTATTACATTTGCCTTACCTAGATGGTAATCAATCACACAATCATAGCCTTTATCAATTTCATCCACCTTTACTATCTTTAATTCAATTTCTTTTGTGTGGGAAAATATTTCAAACTCTTATATTCTGTATATCTATAGCATTTAACATAATGTCTCCATATCTTTAAGGCAAAAACAATAGTAGCTAACTCCAGGTCATGACTTGGATAATTCTTTTCATAAGGCTTTAACAGATAGATGTGTTAGCCACTACTTTGCTATCCTATATTAATACACACCTGAGCCAATTTTGAGAAACATCACTATAAATAACAAAGTCCTTCCTTAGCTCTGGTAGTGTAAAGATATGGGCTTTTATTAACATGGTTTTAAATTTATCGAAGCTCTTTTTGCATTTGTAATCAAACTCAATTCTACATTTTTCCTCAATAATTGTGTCATAAAAGCTACAATTACTGAGAATCCTTTCACAAACTATCTACAATATCTAGCTAATCCTAAGAAACTCCTAATCTCTATCACATTTCTCGAAGGTCTCTATTCTAATATTGCCTTGATCTTACCAGGATCTACCCTGATTCCCTCAATTGAAGCAATATATCCCAAAAATGATGCTTCATCCAACCATAAACTTATATTTGATCAGTTCAATGTAAAGCTACTTCTCTCTCAAAGTCTGCAATACTAGCTTGAGATGTTGTTCATTATCTTCTCTAGTTTTAATGTATACCAAAATATCATTAATGAACACCACAACAAACTGATCTCATTATAGCTTAAATTTCTAGTTCCTCAAATCCATTAATGTAGCTTGGGCATTAATTAATGTAAAAGGCATCACTAAAAATTTATAATGCCCATATCTAGTGCAAAAAGTTGTTTTAGGCACATCAAACTCCTTTATTTGAAGTTGATAGTACCCAAAATTCAAGTTATACTTTGAAAATAAACCTACTCCTCTGAGTTGATCAAATAAACCATCGATCTATGGTAGTGGGTATTTATTCATGACCATCACTTTAATCAATTGCCTGTAGTCAACACAAAGCCTCTACAAACCATCTTTCTTCTTTACAAATAGCGTCGGCACACCCTATACTGAAACACTTGGTCAAATAAACTATCCTGCTGATTTACTCAAACATAGAATGAGAATTAAAGGAAATTATAGAAGATAAAATTGATGTACAAATTGAGTAGAGTCAGATGCTTTAAATAGCAATGTGAAAATCGACAGAGGGATATAACAGTTATTTTCTAAATTAATAGGGACAATTCTAGGAAAGGGTTGTTTAAGGCTTATTAATTTATGGAACATGTATGAAAGAGAGAGAAACATAAAAATAACATCAAAATAAATGCAAAAGTGTGAAAAAGAATAAGGTTCGGGACTTGATCAAGGTCAATAGTGACATCGAGTTGTGAATAGTACAACTCAGGCCCAGTTAGAGTTATTGTACTCAAATAAGTATTAAATAAATGATGTCGTGTGGTGAAATTTGGGAACCATTTAAGGCCATATAAGAGGTTAAATAAATAAAAGAAGTTTTAATTTCATTGTCACTTTAAATAGTAACATAATTTTAGCTTAATGATAATATATCTAAGTTAAGCTCAAAAAAATCTAAAAATAACATGACGTGATAGTCAAAAATTCTAACTAAGCCAATAGTATAGAGGTTAGAATTTTTTGACCATAGGATGTAATTTATTTATGTTAATTGAAATGGTGATTTATTAGTTTAGTGGGTTTCCCTGAGTCAAAAATTATGAAATTTGAGGGATATGCTAACTAAAGGATATTTATATTTTTGGTAACAAGAAAGGAATTTATTAAGGCATCTGTGATTAAAATTTTATTTTTAAGCACTAAAATACACTAGATTTATTCTGTTCCATTGGATTTTAGGTAGCATGATGATGGCCATTGAAGAGCGGCTTATAAAAGGTGGAAACACCTAGAATTTATGTACACTATTATAAGCATCATCTACACAAATTAGCATTGTTGGCTAAAATTTAGTTCTCTCTCCTTAACCTTAATTTTTCTCTCTCTTAAACCTTTAAAATTCACCCATACCCTAAATCAGAGGTGTAGAATTCATTTATCAACTTTCTAAAGCCTAATTACTATAAGAAATAAGCAAAAAAAAAAGGTGAAATTTGGGAGATTCAAGATGGAGAAAGGTAGGGTTCCAAATTCCCTAAAGTGATAAGTTGCTTTCTTTCAAGGATTATTAATTTTATATGTTATTTAAGGAGCTAAAATAAGTGAATCTATCTTCAATTTTGAGTTTAAAGCTAATAGGAATTTTCTATGAATTTTTCTAATGAAAATTACATTGTGTTTCCTGTGATTTTTAGAGGTGAGCATAGAATGATCAAACTCATATTGTGGGAGGTTATTTTTAAGTCCAAGGAGATCATTTGTAAGCTTAGTCAATGAAATATATGCATGTGGATTCGTTTTATTAATTTAGGGCATAAGTGTGTATAGGTATGGATTTATTTGATTTTATGTTTATGTAATGTATAATTCATGTTTAAGGTGTAATTGAGGTATATAAATATGTATAACAAGATTGATTAGGTAAAATTGGTAAAAAAAAAAAAAGTATGTTGAGTAAGTTAGATAAATATGACTAAAGGTATATTGTTTGTGTTAGTATTGGATTTATTGAATTTGTGTATGTAGATATGAATTTATAGGAATTTTATGACATATAATGAATATTGCTATGCTTAAAATAAGGTTAGATTGAATATGGTGTAAATAAAATGAATTGATTCTATGTATATTATGTCGGCATAATGGATGTATAATAGGTATATATATGCATGATTAGGTTGGTAGATTTTATAAATTATGGTATGTTAAGGTTAAAGTTAACAAGTGAAAGCATTAATTTATCAATTAAAAAATTTATTTTGATTAATATGGATAACTTGGTTGTATGCTTAATGTACTTGGTGTGTGTAAATTAGGTTAAATTATATATTTATACTAATAAGTTCTAAAAATATTATATTAGGTAGTTAATAAATGAATATGAATGAATTTAATATGTATAACACGTTACTCATAAGTATTAAAGAGAAAGGTGGGAAAAGAAAAGTATTATGAGACAAACTCAAGATTTAATTTAATTACATGAATAATAAATTTAAAGACCTAGTATTATAATAAGTAAGAAGGATAATATAGTGCAAAAAAGAAATTCAAAGGAAATTGAATCAAGTTCATGATAATAAAACCATAACATATGTTATAAAATGTATGAAACTTGCCAAAGCATGAATTGCTCATTAAGTTACATACTTGTGATATGACATAATTATAAAAAGTAGATGAGGTATGTGAAATATGATCCAGTGAGATCAAACATATGTGACAAATGTGATGGCACCTTAAGTTTACTCGAAAATGATGATAGTATCTCATGAAAACATAAGACTTATAAAATGGCTGAAACAATAGCTTAAAATAAAGTCGAACTATAAAATTGAAACAACCTATATGACTCATGTAATTGAAGTAAATTCTAATAAAAAACCATGAGTAAGGACTAGATGAGTTAGACAGTACAATGGATAGGTCAACCAATCGCCTAGGGAATATAGCAACTGCTAGGACACTTTGATGTAATCTTTTTGTCTTGGTTCATGAGAGCCATTGCACATACATCCCGTCTTTGTACATTGGTCCACGAGGGCCACCATACCTTATAACCCATTATGATTTCATCATGATTATAATTTCATTATTTTTATGTAAGTGTAGCCGCTAGTATGTCTAACAAAATCACTGCACATAATTTCATACAAGTGTAATAGCGAGGAGGTTTAACCAAATCACTGCATTTATGATAACTCGTCATGCTAGTGTAGTAGTTGACAGGTCCAGAATATGGACCATTGCACACCTTTTATCCCCTTAGTCTAGTTTGTGAGATTCTATCTATCAAATATGGAATAAATAAATTAATAAAATAATAAAAGTATGACTATTAAAAAGTGGTAATTTATTAGTCAAACAATAGTTATTTTAATAAACAAAGTTATCTATGGAATAAAGGTTATTTAACTCTATTTAAGTGAAAATTTATCATGACAAGAATAAACAAATAAATGATGGAAATAATTGTTGTAATATAAGGTAACTATTTAAATACAAGAAGAATAAAGTGAATAAGAATAATACTATAAAGGAAAATAAATAACTGACATTCTTTATACAATTAGGAAATCATCTCAAGTATAGTAAATTCTATAGTGATGTTTCTACATTAAAGAAATATAAAGAATTAGAGGATTTTATTAAATTTAGTTAAAAAAATTAATAAGCAGTAGATGTGAACATAGTAATAATAATTTATGACATTGAATCTCAATACTTATTAATAAGGGAGTTATGAACAAGACGTATATTGCTAATTATAGATGAGGAAAAAACACTTATACTTGGTGGTTATATTCTTGCCTAATAAGTGCACATTGAGCATGTTTTCTTATATGTATCTTATGATATATGTGTGTTATAACTAAAAATTTTATTGTATTCATGATGCATGGTTGTGTGCATGCATGTTATATATATGTTTCATTGAATACACCATTGAACATTGTTACTTGATGTACTGGCTTTTGCTAGTCCATAAGTAGTCGATAGGAATTTTTAGTAGCAGCCTCAAGCAAAGTAGCACAAGTTAATGAGTTTTATTTGGCATCACATGAAAGTAGGTAAGAAATGATAGTAGATTAGGACTCATGTATATCTAAAAATAGTGGGCCCAATATTATATGATTATAGATATGTGCTTGGTTTTACTAGTAATAGTTTTAAATATTAATTAACAAAGGTAATAAAGATGAGTAGCAAGATAGTTAAGTTTGTGAGATGTTTTTCATTTGGATCTAGCAACCGAATCAAGTAAGAGATGTCATTTATGACATCATTTATCTAAATCGGCTATCAGTTAGGCATTAGGATGTTACATTTAATTATACTAAAGCATAGGTTTTTGTGGCTCCTCAAATATAAGGTTATACACGACTATCAGAAGACATTAGTTGTATATTATACAGGTCTATGCTACTTAAGGCTGATAAGTGTTTATAGATTGAAGATGAGTTATGGCTATTATTGTTTTACCTTTGTTATTGATATAGCCATTACTAACACATGCTTCTCAAAGTCATATTTAACAAGAGTAATGGAAAAAAGAACTGAGAAATCCTTAGGTACAAAATGTGATGATGTAGTTATGGTATAATATTTATTAAAATGACATCTTAGAAAGGAATGTGATTCATATCATTCCTTTATAATAAGTAAAGGTATATCTATAAAGAGAGGAAGTAATGGAATGATTGAATTGGGAATAGTTTCTAAAGGAGATTGACAAGAGATGCATTATGAAGCATTATGTTGATAAATAAAGACTAAGTTATTCCCTAATTTAGAGCAGGGGTATAGACTTATGAATCTGAAGAATTACATAGCTAAGTTATTATATAAAAGAGATGGTGTTTAAAGATGTAGATAAAAGTGAAAGGTTTAGAAGGGCCTTAAATTGATAATTATGGTACAAGTTGTTATGAATAATACAAATTAGAGAGGTTGCTCCTTTTTCAGTGACAACTTATATAATAAGGGGCTATAATAAAAGATCAAAAGAAGGGATTCAAAGGAAAGGAATCTTATAATTGAAGTTGAGGAATTTCAACTCTAGGAACGAAGGATAAATAATACAAAAGTGGATCAAATCACAGTTATGAATGAATAAAAACTCAAAAATCTGAATAAGAAAGAATAATTTAGGGTATTTTTAGCAAATCTAGACTATAAGTGTTTTAGACTTGCTACTGGTAGTGTACTAATTAAGGTCAGTAGAGACTGTGGATAAAGATAGAGAAAATAGTTAGAATAAAGCCTAGTAGTGAAAAAGCTAAAGTGTAAGAGGCAATTTGAGACAAAATAAATCAAGTAAAATTTTGTGGATAGAATTATTTTAAGCGGGGAAGAATTGTTATGCCATGACTTTTAATTTAATTACTCAAGCATAGAATGAGAATTTAAGGAAATTGTGGGGAATAAAATTGATATATAGATTAAGTAGAGTCAGTTAGTATGGATAGCTATGTGAAATTCCATTAAGGGTCATAATGTTTTTCCAAACTATTAAGGGAAATTATGGAAAAGGGTAGTTTAAGACTTATTTATATGTGGAACATGTATGGAAGAGAGAGACACATGAAAATAAGATAAGAGGAAATGCAAAAGTGTGAAAAGAATGAGGTTGGGGACCCGATCTTGGTGAAGAGTGACACCGAGTCGTGAATAGTACAACTCGGCCTAGTTAGGGTTATTGTACTGAAAATAAGTATTAAATAAAAAATGTTGTGTGGTAAAATTTGGGAATCATTTAAGGTCATATAAGAGGTTAAATAATCAAAATAAGTTTTAATTGTAGTGTTCCTATAAAGGGTAAACAGTTTTAGCTTAATGATGAGATATCTAAATTGAGTTAAGAAAGCTCTAAAAATAGCATGATCTGTTGGTAAAAAATTCTAACTAAGCTAATGGTTTTAAGGTTGGAAATTTCTAGCCATGAGAAGTAATTTATTTAAGTTAAATAAAATGATTATTTATTTGTTCAGTGGTTTTCTTTAAGTCAAAAATTATGAAGATGGAGAAAGGTGCTAATTAAAGGATTTTTGAATTTTTGAAGCTTCTATAATTGAAACTAAATTTTTAATTAATAAAATACCTTAGACCTAATCTTAGCTATTGGATTTTAAGTGGGATGATCATGGCTATTGAAGAGGGGTATATAAAGGGTGGAAACATCTAGAATTTATGAGAAGAATTATAAGCATCGTCTACCTAAATGACCATTATTAGTCGAAATTCAGTTCTCTCTACCTAACCTTGATTTTACTCTTTCTTGTTAACCCTTAAAATGCTTTTGTACAACAAGTCAAAGGTGTAGAATTCATTTATCACCTTCCTAAAGCATAATTATAGTGAGAAATAAGCAAAAGAAGGTGGAATTTAGGAGATTCAAGTGTGGACAAAGTTAGGGATCCAAAGTCCCTAAAGTGGTAAGTTGGTTATTTTTAAGGTTTATTAATTTATTTATGTTATTTTAGGAGCAAAATTAATTATTTCTAGCATCAATTTAGAGTTTGGAGCTAGTAAGAATTTTCAATGAATTTTTATAATGGAAAACATATTATGTTTCTAGTGATTTTTAGAGGTGAGCATGGAATGATCAAACTCATGGTGTAGGAGGTTATTTTGAAGGCCAATGAGATCAATTGTAAGTGTATTCAATGAAATAAATGCATTTGTATGTGTTTGATTAATTTAAAGTGTACGTGTGTAAGGAATTATTTGATTTTATGCTTAAATAATGTATAGTTCATGTTTATGGCATAATTAAGGTATATGAATGTGTATGACTTGATTTGATTAGGTAAAATTTCTAAAAAGAGTTTGTGGAGTAAGTTAGATAAATATGACTAAAGGGTATATTGTTTATATTAGTGTTGGATTTATTGAATTTGTGTATGTAAATGTGAATTTGTAGGAATTTATTGATATATAATGATTTTTTATATCATTTAAATAAAGTTCAATTGAATATGGTGTAAATAAAATGAACTGATTGTGTGTATATTATGTTGTGATAATAGACGTATAATGGGTATATATGTGTGAGATTAGGTTGGTAGAATTGATAAATTATGGTATGTTATGTTAAAGTTAAAGTTAACAAGTAATGTTAATACACTAATTTAAGGACTAAAAATGTTATTTTGATTCATATCAATAAACTAGTTGTTTGCTTAATTTGATATATTTGGTATGTGTAAATTTGGGTAAAATAATACATTTATACTAATAAATTATGAAAAGATTAAAATAGATAGGTAATGAATGAATATCAATGAATTTAATATGTATAAAATGTTAGTTATAAGTTATGTTCAAGTGTGTGTGATTATATGTAATGTATATATATGTGTATGGACTTGTGATACTAATAATTATTGAATGGAACAAGAAGGTATTTTGTATAAAGATTAAGGAAAGAGAAAAAAGTTAATAATAAAAGAAATAAGTATTTAAGTAAATTTATGAAATAGAGTACATTTAAATATGTAAATTTATTATTATGATAGTGAATTAAATAAATAAATATTTAAACCACTATATATATATATATATATATATATATATAATTTGAATAAATTATTTAATAAATATTATATTATATTATAATTGTTAATGGTTAAAAATTATTATTATTGTAAAATGTAATTTAGTTGTTTAAGTAAAAGTTAAATCTATTAATAAGTATAAATATAAGTAAATAAATGTATGTAAGATAATTAAAGGAACATGGTAAAAATTGATGATTATAGTAATAAGACAGAGTAATGTGTAAGATTCATGATGAAAAAAATTTAATGACAATGATTAAATAAAACCAATAGAATAATATTAGGGATTAACAAATAGAAAGGTGGGAAAGGAAAAGTATTATGAGACAAACTTGAGATTGAATTTAATTACGTGAACAATAAATTTAAAGACTTGGTATTGTAATAAGTAAGGACGATAATATAATATAAGGAACATTTAAGAGAAAATGAATTATGTTCATGAGCATACAGCTGTAACCTATGGTATATGATGTAAGGAACTTATTGAAACATAAATTGCACATTAAGTTACATACTTGTGATATGACATAATTATAAGATGTATATGACGTATATGAATTATAATCCAGTGAGATCATATGTATGTGATGAAAGCGACGACACCCTAAGTGTGCTCGAAATTGATAACAATATCTCGTGAATGCGTAAGACTTATAAAGATGGCTAAAACAAAGTCAAACTATAAAATTGAAATAACATAAGTGACTCATATAATTAATGTAAATTATAATGATAAACTATGAGTAAGGCTTACATGAGTTAAATAGGAATCAACTGGTCACCTAGGTAACATAATAGCTTCTAGGGCACTTCGGTGCCATGTTTTTGTGCTAGTTCAT
>CANXYI010230597.1:0-15912 GCA_948208565.1 Hura crepitans | reverse complement strand
TCTCGTTTTACTATGTTTTACGTCAAATTTTAAAAATTAATATCTTTTATTCTAGACATCTAAAAATTATGATTTTTATGCCATAAGTCTTCATTTAATCTCGTTAAGAAGCTTGTAAAATTTTGGATCAAAATTCTATAGTTGACCCGAGTTATTATTCACTCGCGAAATATAAATATTATGAATAAATAGTAAACGATTTCTAAATATTAAAATTCTTTTTCCAATTGATTTATTGAAATTTTTTACCTTCAAGGTACGTTGTTTTTGGCCCATCCGGGCCCATCCCAGACCAATCCCTACACGAACCATTTTTATGTCATTATTCACTTTTTTACTATCTATTATAATTTATTGGTTTTGCTAAATCTTTTAATTAATTTATTTTTATCATTTTCTGGCTCAACAAAATTTTATGATCAATACTATCTTTTCATGGCCTTTTTATATAGTTAGGATGTTCAACTGGTCGGTTCGGTCTAAAACCGAAAGAACTGAAAACGAAATTCCAAAATTTTAAGAACCGAACCAAAATTTTCATGAGGACCGACCCGAAAATCGATTTTTTAGAACCGAACCGAAAAACCGAATTAACCAAAATTTTATATATTTTTTATTTTTTTATATATAAAAGCTCCAAAAATAAGTTTGGTTGGTTTGATTCTTTCGATTTTTGCCCTTTAAGAATCGAACCGATTAAATCGAAATTACCAAAAAAATCGAACTGAAAAAATTGAGAACCGAACAGAATAGACCAAATTGTTAAAATTTCAGTTCGATTTCGATTCGGTTTTGCACATCCCTATATATAGTACTCCACACATCCAGAAATACTATTCATACTTCGAAAAAGTACTGTTCATAAAATCATGTTTCACCAATGTTACAATTTAAAAGTCAAGTTATTTTATATTATAAAAAATTATTGTATAATTAATTCATTAATAGCGGTAAAATTTAATGATTGTCAATATAATTAATTTTGAATTTTTTAAAATTTTTATTTTTAATGCAATATAAAGTAAAATAAAGTTTTATTTATTTGTATTATATTTGAAAGTAAGGTAAGACAAATATGTGTGGAATTAAATGTTAAAAGATATGATAAATGGGGCTTTTATTATGGTGCTGGTACTGTACAATTAAATATTAAAAGATATAATTAAATGTTTAATATATTATGCTGCTAGTTCGGAGAATGAAAAATCATTTAAGTGTATCAATTAATAAAAAATTAATTTGTATAAGTTTTTAGTTATACATGATAAGTTTTTTATTGGTTGCTATTGAATTAAATTTAGGACAATTTTAATAAATAAATTAGTAATTAAAATCAAACAACTCTTAAAAATAAATCAATAATTATTTTCTCTTTCTTTAACAAATAACTCTATATTTGTATTGTTGTTTCACCTTATTTTATAATATCTATTATTATGCACGGTATTATGTAATAATATATATTTTGTGAATATAATGTTTTGATTAACTATTTTTATTTATTATATGATTTATTATTGTTTTATAATATTTTTTATTAAATAGTGAATAATCTATTTAAATATTTAAAAAAAATTGAAAGATTAAAAAATAATGAATTTTGATTGAGATATTAGATAATTAATAAAAGTAAAATAAAAAAATATATTAATAATGCATTGATTCTTTTTTTTTTCTTTTTATTAATTATAAAACGAAGCATAGTATTTTAAAAAATAAAGGTTAAAATTTAGTCTTAAATTTTATGAAATATATAATATTTATCATTAAATTTTTTATTTAAAACTATTTTTATGATGAATTGAAAAATTATAAAAAATATTTAAAATTTTAAAATATATATTTTTTAAAATGGATAGATTTTATGTATATAATAATAAAAATTTGAGGGTAAAAATTGATAAAAAAATAATTTTTATTATTTTAAAAGTTTAAAATAAAAATTAAAAAAAATATAATTGAAAAGATAAATATTATCTATTTTATGAAATTTAAAACTAAATTATGACGTTTGCCATAAACATTCCATTGTTGAAACTACCGGCCTTTCAGTCTCTCAACGCAATCGATCCCCACCTCATACTCTTACCCATCAAACCTTAAATTCGCAAAATAGTAAATCTGGAATTTTGTTTTTTTGATCAAACCCGAAGGTTGTTGTGCCCTCTCTTTCCTTTTTCCCCTTCTGTATCAACCCTAAGATTGTTGTTCCCTCTTTCCTTTTCTTGACCAAAACCTAAGTTCATCGGGCACCAAAACAATCAGAACGAAATTGCTCTCTGGGAACTGCAAGAAGGATTTTGTTCGTGTCTTGTTCTAGGTACGTTATTTTCATTTTTTTTTTTTTTGATTCTGTTCTCATTTTACTAATCTGTTAGGTACAGTCGTTTTTTTTTTAAGAAAAAAATTAAGAAAAAAAAATAAGCGCAGTGGATTTGTTTAGATTTGAATTAGATCATGTAGCCTAATGCTAAATTCAGGATATGAAAGAGATCAAAACGATGAGTAAATTCGTGAAGCAATTTAATGACAAATTATCATGCAATGAGAGGTCCAACATTTTCGAAAGTTTTAATTTTCTTCTTTTTTATTTTCGACTCTGTTTCTTAATCAAATACAATTAAAATGATATTTAGTGAATCAAATGTTTTTCTGGTATGAGTTTTATCAATTCAATCATCAACCAATTACAGAGTAAAAGATAAGCGCAATCTGATTCACCTCTCTCCTTCCTCTATAATTTTTTTTTTCTTGGGTAACAGAACATACATATGTTCTGATCTAATTATTTTTATGCTGAAGCTTATCCTATTGTCACTAAACAAATATCCGTTGATGCATAAAGCAAAGCAACAGCGGCAGCAGCTTTACACTTATCTGGGATAATTTCCTACAGCTTCACTGTTCATCCCAGATTCCCAGTTTCGGTTTTAATGTATAGTATAATGTGCTTTGAGAAGATAAATCATTTCAGTTTCTGAAAGAGTGTGTTTGTCCATGTTAGTTACTATAATGTGTTGTTGCACTCGCTGTTTTCTGTTGACAATTCACTTTATATCTGCTAGACTTGAAAGTATATGTTGAATAAGAATTCTTGCAATAAACTTAAGACAAATAATTTGTCACCCGATTCTGCAAGATTTACACTATTCATTATGTTTTAGTGTTGTTAGGTTGATATGTGCGCATTTAAGACTGTCCATGCTCTTTTTCTGTCACCTGAAACATATCTTTTCTATATATACAGTAGTGCTCATCTTTAATCATTAAATTAAGAATGTATATTGGTTTTTGGGAACAAATCTTTATTCATTTCATTTGTGACGTGTTACCGTTGTTGCATCAGTGACCTGTAGAATTCCAATCAAGGAAGTTGATTATGCTGTTTTCTGTTTCCTTGTATATGTAGATTGAGATGGATCAAGAAGCTGCACGAACTGCACGTGAATCTCTGGATTTGGCATTTCACATGTCAAACATTCTCGAAACAGGACTTGACCGACACACGCTCTCTGTGCTCATTGCCTTGTGTGACTTGGGTCTGAACCCAGAGGCATTAGCAGCTGTTGTAAAAGAACTCCAGATAGAAGCCATATCTTCTCCTCCCACCCCTTAAAACGTTTCATCATTGTAATTTCTGTTCCTTCTGAATTGGAGGTGAATTGGAGCTTTTTTTTTTATTTTTTTTATTCTCTTGATTACATTAACTTGCTTGTATTTAGTGTCACATGATTCCATGGGAAATGTAGCTAGATATATTGTGTTTCATAACTGTGCAAGAATATTTGTCGTCAAGTTTTATTAGATTTAGAACTTGAAAACTTGTAGCTTGTAGAATCTTTCATTTCCTTTTCCTTTTCTTGATTCAGTAACTTGGTTAACATTTTCTGCTCACGATCATCGGAAATGCCCTTCCAAATTTAGAGTGGTGGTAACATGTAACTCATTCTAGTGGCTTTCTTTAAGATTTATTTCTATAATAATGGGTTGTGGGAGAGATTGTCGAGGAAAAGAAAAAGAAAGTGAGATTGGTAAATATGGCTTATTCTTTTAATCAATATACATACATTCTGAGGAGGGGTAGCAGAAACCTGCTCATACTTAAATATTACCATTTTTCAGAATTTATGATAAAATATATCAAATTAATTTAATGTTTCGTGCACATAATTACTAAAACCTCCCTCATTTTTCCCAAAAAGACAAAAATACCCTAGAAGGTTCACGCGGGCCGCGGGGGGTGTTCTTGTTGACCAATATAAAGGCCCAGGTACAAGAGATTAAAGAAAAGACAGAGAATATTGTATCAGGGATGATTGGGGTTTCGCAGAGAGTAAAGCAATGAGTAGGAGCTAGGGGGTGCCGGTGAAAATACTACGTGAGACCTCCGGGCACGTGTTTGTGGCGGAGTTGAAGAGCGGAGATCTTTACGCGGGAGCATGGTTGAGTACGAGGGTTAGCGAAATTGCCACCTCTAGAATATCTTTTACATCGCCAAGGTATTGTTTCTTGTATCTCTTCGTATTCGTTTCAAATCCTTGTGTTCATCAACTATCGGTGGAGCACTCAGAATCTACATCTGATATTGGCGTTCTCGTCACTTTCTTTTTATTTTTCATAGTTCTTAGGGTTTCAATTCATTATAGAGTTTGAAATTTGTGTTATTCTGCGATTGTGTGCTTCGATTTTTTTTTTCTGGTGCCAGTGGAATAATGAGTGATCCCCGTCCACTGCCACCGACAGGGACGCCATTTTCAGGTTTTTGTTGATTCCTCGAGTTTCTCGGTTTACGAACTTTAGACTCTTGTATGTGAACACAACTAATACGATATTGAATTTGAATCTATATCCAGATTGATTTTTAATTGTTATTAACAAATATGAACATATCATCCTGCATGCTAGATGGATTTGGCTGATGAAGCTGTATAGCTGTGTTTCATGTGTTCATGCCACTGACTCTTAATAGAAGCAACAACTATTGGTTGTATGTATGTGTTTCCATGTCTTGAAAAGAGCAAAATATATAATCTTGTTTGGTTTTGTTGCATTTGCAGATTTCAAGGATTCAGTATATTTTTATGGAATAAGAGTTTTTTGTTCATTGTTTGTAGAAGTAAATCTAAACTGAACAGTCAGACTTTGATTTGCGATTGAAAGAGCTGTTTTCTCTGGCTTGAGATTATTTGCTTAGGATTATATTGAGATTGATAAAAGGAGTTTTCTTGGATCTCAGCCTTTATTTCTAAGTTATCATTTTATGCTCCCTAAATTGTGGTTAATGGTAGTAGTTGTCCTGTGACTTCCTTTCTGTTTGGAGAAGGTATGGTTAAGATTGATTTGGGAGTCATATGCTTTATTTCTCATTAATAGCAATTGACAATTGCAAATCTCCTTACTGAAGAAATTGTTTGCAGTGAGTTTTGTAAAAGTTCATTGTAGGCTTGGATTGGTTTGCATAATTGTTACTTTTTCATTTTGGTTAATTATTGGTTGTATGATTTTTCAGAATTCTATCAGATTGGATAAAAGACTAACCTAGGAGCTGGTTTTGCTTATATGCATACGTCATACATAAGCATTCAGGGAGCTCTTTTTTCGTTTTTCGCCTGTTTTTGTAATATGAAAAAAATGATGTTCTTTCAGCTTTATAGACAGAATTGAAATCTGAGCTGTTGGCTTGCTTTTATTTTGCATTTTTCCCTTTCTAGAACATGTGGACTGCATTTCCAGGGCTCCGTTGCATCGAGTTTGATGAATCCATGGCTAAGTATTATCTTTTGTCTTCTAATAAGTTGCCTTCCTTCAAAAATGAATTGATCCATATACTATACATTTAGTTTTTTTTTGTGTTAAATGGGTTCAGGTATTATTTGGGTAGTTGTGAATGGGTTTTGGACTTCGGGTAACCTAGAAGTATTTTTCACTTGGTTTGGGGTGGGGTTGGGGTTGGGTTTGGGTTTATGTATATATCATTGGGTTTGGGTAGGGCACTTTTTACGAGTGCCATCCCTACTGTGTTTCCAGGGCTCCATTGCATTGAGCTTGATGAACCTGTGGCTAAGTATTATCATTTGTCTCCTTATAACTTCCTCCAAAAATGAATTGATCGTAATCTGGGAAATAGTTGTTTTTCTTCCTTTTCTTAATTCCACTTTATGATGTTAGTGAATCGTTTTCATTCCTCCTCATGCCCCAGCAGTGCTGCTTGAAAGCAAAAGTTCAAAATGTTGATTTTCTCAAGGAACTACTTGAAATTATGTGTTAATTTTTTTATTATTATATCAGTGGTTGTGATAGAAATTTTTTTAGGTGCTAAATGGTGTATTCTCAGATATGTTGCTAGGAAGGAAATGTTTAACAAGTTTTTTATTTTTTTTTATTTTGTTAATTGAACGTGTTAATTTTACTATTATTCTATATTATATTTTGTTGGCATCCTGATTGACATCAAGTTATAAATTCTTCCACGGCATGATTTATGTCTTTAGATATAATACAGGGTATGCGATTGTGAAGTTTCCTATTATCTTATTAGTAATAATGTGTGCGCCTCTTCTTTTTCTGTTTCTAGACATTTAATTGTATGGTTGAATGGTATCTTTTTATCTTTTCCTGTTATATGAAGAACTCATCTTAAATACTTTGTGAATTGCTTCATAGTACTGCTTTTCATTATGACAGTATGTAATTTATGGGTTGAGCTTGGTAATTTTAGTGAAAGCTCCTTTTGTTGGCTGATGAAGATAGTCGAGTTTCAAGAGTTCCGAATTGTGCCAAATTCTCGTTGTTGACTGTTAATAGAAGCAATATGAGGGGTGAGTATTCAGTTGGTTCGGTCTAAAAACCGATCAAACCAAACTCCTAGAAGATAACCATAACTGTCCAAATTAGTATACAACTTTCGATGGGACTTTTTAAAGATATTTTTGTTTCCAAAAAATTTCTGGCTTTGGGTTGTCATAAAGTTGGATGGATGGTGCTTTGCTTTCTCTTGTTTTGGTTTAAGTAAATTGGCATATCAGAATTTGCAGTATACTCTTTATAAGTTGTATTATCAATTAATAACCCCGAATAAGAATGCGTGTAGGACTTGGTTGGGAATTATATACGAGAAGTTACTCCCTTGATTGCTTGCTTTCTACCCTACATAATCTGCAGATATTTCTTGCCAAATATCATACATGCATTTGACTGCAATTTGCACCATTGTAGCATCGTATTTAATTAAACGAGTCTGGTTTAAAAATTTATAACATTACGTTTCAGCATTTGTGTTCGCAGGTTGTATCCCAGCGGAAGCAAATATATACCTTTAGTTTAACCGGAGCAATGCCAATTTGTCAAAGATGAGGATCTAACTGATGATAGTCTTCAGATGAAAAATTGAAGGTGCACACTAGCTTTGGAGGCAGGTCCCATCGATTATCAGTTTGGAGTGATCCCAGTTTCATGTCGTCTGTGCTCCAAATGGTGAATGGATGAGTTGCTGTCCTACTTATCTATAGCAAGCATTGCATTCGGGTCAATTTAAAACAAAATTGAATTCGGTTAAATTAGTGTCACAAATTGAGATAGTGCATCAACAAAGCAAGGCTTAGTGGCAGCCACGTAGATATATCAAAATGATGATTGTAAATGAGTTCTCTGTTATTTTTCTCTTTGCCGTGATGAATTGGGTCAACCCGTTAACCATTATGTATGGACGTGCTATCCGTGGACGTGGTTGAAATAGCCACATTCGGTCTGTAATTAGTTGAATGGCTAATAAGAGTTTCAATTTATTCCAAGTAGGCCACATTTTAAGGCCCATTATTATTACACATTGGACCTAATGGGGTTGATTACAAGTTGAGAATGGGCCTTGATAGGCCTATTCTTATGGTTCTCTAAAGCTCATTGGGCCTTGCAACTAATTCATTCTAAGGACGCTTTTATATGGCCATAAGGTACAATGGGTTTAGAGGCCCGCTTGAGGTCCATTATGAACCCACTTAAAGCCCACTTGAGGTCCATAATGAACCCACTTAAAGCCCACTTGAGGCCCACTTAGAGCCCACTCGAGGACGTTGCAGGCTCAATCCGACCTGAGCCCAAATACGGGTCCACAGTGAACTCATCTAAGCCCATTATAACCCACTACAGGCCGAGTTTTGGCCCACTTGAGACGCATGGACCCATTTGAGGCCTATGCACTGAAGCTCGATCAAATGCGCTACGTAACGCCCCTTTAAGTTGATATATTGGGCCTATCATGGCCCGATGGAGGCCCACGAGAGGCCTATTATAAGCCCATGAAACATGCTCACATCTAGAATCAGTCCCGTTTAAATTCACAAATTGGGCCAACTATAGCCCCATTGTAGGCTGATTATAGGCCTATTTGAACCTTCATTAAACGGGCTCATTCGGTCCTTAAGAGCCCACCATTGACCCATGAAGTCGATTCCTCTCACTTCATAAGGGTTGTTATTGACGAATTGGCCTACTAAATGGCCCAATAAGTCACATGCATTGGATTACACAAGGACGCTTTAGAATTAATATTGGGCATAGTAAAGCCCAAGTTTGACTAGGGCCTGTAGTTACAATTAAATTGGGTTTGCACATGACTCCAATTATATACAGGATGGAATATTACGCAAAACAAAGCCCACAATATTTGCTCTTGGTCTTGGATTGTAAAAACTATCATGCATTTAAATGGATGCAATACATACTCAACAATTCCACTATTGCTCATTCCAATTGAGCTCATTCTATCCTCTACATAATTAAAAGTTAACTCGCACATACACCCTGATCCAGATCTGGTTCCTTATTCTCTGTTTTATCGTAGAGCGTGTATGCAGGTAACAATATTATCATCATCTTGTAATTGCTTCCCCAAATGGTTGAAGCAGCCTGTACCTGCAATGGAAAAAAGGCAGCGTGCTTCAATCACCCCCGAAGGCCCCTAAAAATACTGCCAAGAATGGAATTTCTCACTGCAAATCTCAATATGCGTAATTAATACACATGCGAGAGTCTAGCATTTCCTTAAGTCCTCAAGTGATAGAACAAAAAATACGACAATCTCAAAATAGTGATTTAGAAAAGAATATAAACCCATACAATAGGTAGAGCGAAGGATGTTTAAAAATAGTATTCCAGAAAAAATAAAAGGTATAAATCAGTCTACAGCAAACAGATTCAGCATCGCAACCCTCCTCCTTTCTCCGGGCTTGGGACCGGCTATGTGCTTCTCACACACATAGGCGGAGTTACAAACTTTTTTTTCAAAAAAAAAAAAAAATCATGTAGCGACCCACAGTCTGCAAATGGACATCCACATTAAGAGCAATGAATCTAACCAACCAAACAGCACTGGAAAGGCATATAATCCACCTTTAGATCATGAAAGCCAAAAAAGCATATGTAACAGATACGAATCTGAATCCGAAATGAGCTCATCCTATCCAACAAATAAGTGACGAATTTGCATTTTCTGATATCCAAGTCATTCAGCTTTTTCTCGCAAACTATCAAAATGTGTTCCATTAAAGCTTTCAATTCAACTACATGTCATGCATGCCAACAGCCACACGAACCTTAAGTAGCATGGACAGATTACGTCACCTTTCTCCAATACAAAAAGCTCTTCCAAAGGAGAGACTAGACCAAAAGAAGTGGAGTCTCAATCAAATGCAAAGTGAAGAACTAGCCAAAGAGATCCACAAACCAGATATTCCTGAATCCTAAAATACAGGGCACACAGTAAGAAATCATGAGAGAAAAAACCCTGAATTTCCATCTACAATCTTTCATGTAGACTTGAAATGTAATTAGGAACTCCAAATCTCAACAATACTGCTTCTTCAATAAGAAACTACAACCCACAATATGCCACATTGACTACAGGCACAAGACAAATGATGATTTAGGGAGTCCAGAAGATTATCTTGAGCCTCAAAAGGCTCGGAGTATGTAATCAAAATAACTGGAGAGCCTTTATCATAGGGAACTTGAATCCATCCTGCCAATCTCTCCCTGCAATTCCCAAGATACAACCAACTAAGAGAATATACGAACACAAGTTTCAATTTTGTCTACTTTCTTAGAAAATGAAAGAGGAAAAGGGACTGGAGAATCCTCTTAGCTTTGGAATTTTAATTAGAAGTAGAAAAACCAAATTGAGATGAAATTTATTGGCAAGCAGAAAATTACGTGTAGAAAAGGCAATAACACAAGAATTAGGAAATATACTTTAAAATGATGACGATGACGATGATTGTTCCAAGAACTACCTTAATCTAGCTGATAAAAATGAAGTAAAGATGAAATGCATTATTCCACAGATCTAATCTTCCCAACTATCCAAAGACATTGATCAACAGAAATCTGCAACAATATCATTAAATACCAAGACAAAAACTGAAGACATTTCACACATTTGCTTAAACTAACAATCCAAAAGGTCATCTAAGTAATCCATCCAACATATTATTTAGTAAAGAGTAACCACATAACAAAGGAAATCGCAGCAATATAGGAAACAGATAATAGATAAATTTAAAACTTTGACCCATTTCATGCCATAATAATTCTGCAAGTAACAAATAAAGGAAGTCCAAAAATAGCAATGAACATGAACACAAATAAGACTGTTAATTAGAAATGAAACAGTAGAACTAGCAGGGTAACAGTGAACCTCCAATCAAAAGCCTCATGCATCTCAAGAGACATTGATCAGAGCCTGAAATAATACGTATGGGGTTATCAGATAGATCGGCCGACAGATTTACCAAATTAACAAGTACAATTAATAGGCAATAAATGCATTTGACAATACCTTAAACATATATAAATCTAGACTCACACATTTTTGACTAAAGCCTAGTTATTTTCACAACTTTTTTAACAAGAAGAAATTGTTGTATGAAACACATGTCTTGATTCCTCAAAGCCTTTTGAACCTTAGATCCTGGAAAAACAAAATTCTGAAGCTCAAGAAACATTTTCTTTTAAGTAGCAATTCAACAATTACAAGGGAGTTGAGAGGAAATGAAAAAAATTTGCTATAAAAAACGATGAGTTAAAAAAGAGGCAGCCCTTTTTATAATGGTTCTCCTTGGTTCAGGAGGAAGCAAATTGTTGGAATAACGTGACAGCCTACAATTCTTCCTCAAAATCAATGGAATGAAACCCAGGAGACAAAGTTGCAGGACAATTATTCAATAATCACCACAATCCATGCATGAAATTATGAATTTAAAAGTAGGAAGCTGATAACCATCAAAGCCCTCTCAATGTGCTAGTCAAATCACCTCAAGGCAGAAAAACACAGCTCTTCCAATCATAGATTAAGATCAAAAACTTCAGTTCCCTACACATTCCTATACACAAAGGGCAACGTTGTCACAGAATAAAAAATAAATTCCATAGATTCAATAAAAATCAATTAAGAAAGCAAGAAATTTCAAATCAGGATGTAAAAAAATTCCAAAAAAAAAAACTCCCTGACAGCTCTTAGTCCACATATTCTTCAAGTGACAGTACATTCTACTTCTGTTGCAATCACAAAATGGTTATCAACTAAAAAATAAAAAGGCAGTTAAAAAAAAAAGAGAAGGAATCAAAGGCATGAACTACTATGTAAATCCAAAGTTGAAGCAATGAGGCAAGGTCATAAAGAACTCCTAACAATCTCAATGCATATCCTCATGAAATCGTCAGAGTAGAAAAGGGAAATAAGAAGGGAGAAGAGAGCTCCCACAATGTTCGTCCACATTTTCTATAAGTTTCAAATAGAGAAACCCCTGCAAACATGCAAGTATGAGTATGCACAAATCACTGTACAATACAAAGCTATCACTGTCTAAAAATCACAAAACCAAATAACTAATAAAAGCATCTCACTGCTTATTCTTTCCTGATACGTGTGTTAGAACACAAGATTTTCACTCAGACCACAAATCTCTCCAAAGTAACAAGTTCCTGATATATCATAACCAATTCTTAAAATCCACCACTTTCAAGTGCAAGACCAAAAATTATAAACCAGGAAGGTCGAGTCCATGAAAAACCCATTTATCAATCTCACTACACAAAAGGAGAGAGAATAATCCCTTCTATTTGAACAGTTATTGCTACTATTTGCAAAGGTTAATCAGTCATATACTAAATCTACCTTTAAAAAGATTGAAAATAAGAAAAAGAACATACGACGTTGTCATAGAAAAAACACAAAGGTGTTATAGAATAATGAGGTTAAGATATTGTTGCCTCATGGATTCATCCAAAGAGGATTATTTACACTAGGGATAAAAGGAAAAGAACAAGAAGAAGAAATCATATTTCCTCATAGTTTTTGCCCAATATATTTCTGTAATTCAAAATACATAATACCTGAAAACACAAATGTAATGAAACCACAAGGAATCAAGAATAAATCCTTAGAATATTACTCCATTCATTTTGAAAACCAGATTACCGGGACACTTAGCCCTCAGATTCATCAAATCAATGTAATCAAGCCCAAAAAACAAGGACCTCCATTTCCTTAAAGAGAGCACTGGAAAACAAATGAAAATCTGCTCTACAGTAATACTCTGTATAACAAAAGAATGGGTTCTCATTTATTAAGAACAGAGGAGAAAAGAAAAGAAAAGAAAAAGAGCTCCCTGAACATTTCACTTTTATGCATAAACACAACAGACTCCTTAGTCATTGGAGCTGATGGGATTCTGGAAAAGCCAACCAATACTCATAATCAATGAACATGACCATGTAGGAGTGCAAATACAGGAAAAAGCAGGCAATCGCATATTGTTGTTAATCATTTATAACATATAAAAAAACTAAAGAAATAAATAAGAGCAGGCCCCTGATTAGTTGACATGCATCTGTACATTTTAAGAAAAAAGCACAAGACTCCTCCTAAGTCTCAACCAACACATCTCTCCACATGTTGATCCTGGGAACCACATTATAATTATTCAAAATTCACTAATAGCTAGGAAGCACAAAATCGTATATTATTATAAAAGTAGAAAATTTAGATCCAAGAGACACCTCCAACAATCCCAATAACTTTCCCAGTAAATCATCTTAACCAGAAGGTGAAAGCTCTCTGTAAATCACAAATCAACATCCAAACTCCAGTACTTGATTATTCTATATATGAAGAATGAGGTATCATCTTCAGATATTAATTTAAAATCAATTCGAAAAGCAAGAAATTTCATATCAAATGGAAAGAAGGAAAACTTTGAAATTGAAGGGAAAAAAATACTTCCACAAAGAAAGTGGAACTACACGCAATAATAGATTAGTTACAAAATAAAAGTTCACACAGGACGCAAAAACAAATACAATATGGAAAAAAGGAGATAAGAACTGCCCGACACACATATTTCTTCCTGCATATAGAATAAAGCACAAGACTCCGCTCTGTGGCCTCAAGTCCATGTTTCTCAACACTAACGAAATCCTACATAACCACAAAAACAATTCTTAAGATCCAACAACACCTAGGACATAAATTACATGTAATAGAGAAAAAAGGCAGGCTTAAAGAATGAATAAGAGAAACTCCCTCATTAATTGACATGCATCCGGAACATGTAAAAAGAAGCACGAGACTCCTAAATCAATCTCACCCACATACTCCTTCACAATTTGATCCTGTGAACTGCAGTACAATTACTAAAAGTTAACTACTACCTAGGAAGCTTGAAATCATTAATATTATGAAGCAAAAAGCTGAGATCCAAGAGAACTTTAATAATCCAAGACAGAGAAATAAAGTTGCTTAAATCACAAATGAGCATCCAATTCTCCAGTTTTTTTATTAGTTCTATATATGAGGAGTAAAATATCAACATTACATATTAAGTTTAAGACAAATTCAAAAAGCAATTTCATATCAAGAGGAGAAGTGAAAAAATTTAAGATAGGAAGGAAAAAATATTCTTCCTGAAAGCTCAGTCCGAATTATTTAACTCAAGTACTGAACAAATGACATGCAACCCAACCAAACAAAATTCCATTTCTGGATGTAACAACAAATTTGTTATGAACTCAAAATGAAAACATTGGACAGAAAAAGCAAATGCAATAAAATGTACATAAGAACTCTCCAGCAAACATCTTTTCCTACATCTTTACCAAAATGGCAATGAAATCCTATACAACCACTAAACCAATTCTTAAAATGCAACACCACTTGCAACGTCATAAAGAAAGAGGGTTAAATAAAATTCCCATATCAACTCAGATCCCCATCAAATTAGCAAACAAGAACGATTAGGGACAAAAAGGAATACTCCCTCAGAGATATTAGTCAACATTTTCACTTCATCTCAAAACAAGGAACCCCCTGGGGACACATAAGAAACAAGATAAACTTAGATTAAAATTCTTTTCATTCAAAAATCAGCATAAAATAATAGTTGTTCTATCCTTAAAAATAAAAAAGGAAAAAAAAATACAATGATGAAACTTGAGATGCTTCCTGATCATGCCCTGTTGGGATGTTTCTCCACTAACTGGAAGCAGTGAACACCCAAAAAATGCATATGCCCTGGCCAAATTAGAATAATCTAGTTCCCCTTGAGATCAAAGGAATAAGCTCTAAAATGGATTTATTAATTAAAAACACAAGAACAATAGGTCAGAATAGCTCCCTGATAGCTCATTTGGGACATGTTTCTCCATAACCAATGTAAGAACTCCCAAGTCAATCTTAACCCACAACTTTATGATTTATGTAAGCGGTTAGATCCTGAGAAATCACAAAACCAATGCTTAATATTGGCAACCATGCAGCAAATATGAAACCACAAATTCTAAATAAGAGAGGCAAGGTCTTAAGAAAACCCCTTCAGAAACATATCAGTTCATATCCTCATTAGATCGTTAAGGGATGAAAAAGGGGGCCATCTGTCACTCCAACTAAATAACTCTTGGAAAAATAATAGGAATGGAGATCCAAGAGAAAACTCTTCACATCTTCATCCGATCATAATAAACTCCACAAATTTCAATCCATTTTACCGTTCCACATGTGTTCTATCTACAAAGGGAAAAAAAATACAATACACGTATATACACATACAGACACAATCACCGAAAGTAGGATCTGCAAGACGGAAAAAAAATCAAATAAAAGGTTCGCGTGGAGAAATCGGAGAGAAAAAGGCTCGAACAATTCAGCTTCCAACAACAATTGTTAAACTCATATCATAAGCGATAAAAACAACATGAATCAGGCTCCTTTCAACTACACGCAATTATGCAGATCCTGATCAACTCAAAGGCTAGGTTATGAAAATTTATCGAACATCACTGTCGAAAAGCACTTCCGTTTCCTCTATCAACGAAAGATCGTTCTAGATAATCACAACAGAGCTAGTAATTTCATAAAAACTAAAACCAAAAGAACAACCAGCTCGAATTCCAAAAACTGGATAAACATTTTTATATCCAAATCCCAGAATGCGTTGCGAATAAAACCTCTTCCAATAAAAACCACAATTGCGATACCAAAATCAGACAAAAAGAAGAGCCGATCTAAAAATCCTCAAACCGAAATCATGTCAGAAGAAGAAGATAATCTACTCAAAGAAAGCCGATCAAAAGAGAGAAGGGGGGAAAAAATTAAAGAGGCGAAACAAGAATCGCACTAGAACAAGAATACCGAGCTAGGAAGAAAATCATCAACGCAATCAATCAACACACCAACACGGAAAGCAATAAGCAGGAACCCACGTGGCAGGAAGAGGAGTTATATTTATAGTAGAGCTAGATGAGATGGAAGACTGAGATTATTTTTGAGGGAGGAGAATTTACGGCTAGGATTTATTAAAAGGTTGACAATGATTTAGCGTGATTTTACGCGTCATGTTTTCAATTTTTTTAGGAAAAAAAAAA
>CANXYI010230565.1:0-10178 GCA_948208565.1 Hura crepitans | reverse complement strand
ATTATTCACTTTAGTTTCAGCCAAAACCAACCCTCCTAACCCCTTCATAGCTGAAATTCGTCCTCCCCTTTTCTCTACCATTTCCACACCTTAATTTTTCCAAATAATCACTCAATAATACATAAAAATGGTCACTCTTTTAGCCTAACATCTTAGCCCCTCTTAATTAGTTAAAAAGAGAAACATTTTAAAAGATAAAAAATGATGGAAGGTAGGTAATTTTGTGCCAACAAAGTTTGTAAGTTGATCTCAAACCAAGTAATTTTTATGAGACTATATGAAGGTAGGATATATTTATGGAATTTTATGATAAAGCTTGGTATGTACTAATATTGTTGATGATTTTATGTGAGGAAATCCATGATGAAAGTGGTGAAAGATAAGTGGGAATAGTGATAAGGTGAGCTTGAAGATAAGAAAATAAAGCTTAAATAGAGTTAAGATTGATAGGTATGCATGCTCTAAATTATGGTTTATATTTGTTTATGCTATATACATGAAACATAATGGAAGAATGTTACTTTAGATGAATGAATTATATTGATGGAAATATTAAAAGATTCATGTTTAGATGTTTAGAAGTATGGAAAATAGGAAAAAAGAGAAGGGAAATTTAATTATTATGAATTTACATTAATTCTAGAATTTTGAGGACTTTTGGTATATGATGAACACTATTAGGTTGGTTTGAATAATTATATATAATAAGATTTAGAGTTTAGAAGCACAATTAGGACTTAAGAGAATTATGTTAGAGTGGATAGAATATTGAAATAGAATAATTAAGACAAGAGAGTAAATATGGCCAAAATTGATATTAAGTAATATTAGTTATTTTATAGTTAATTAAATGTACATAAATTATAATGATATATAAAGGATTTGATATAGGAAAATGAATAATTGAAACAAATATTTGAGACTTAAACACATGAGAATTTGAAATGTATATAAATATATTCAAGCTAACATGATAAATATATATAAACAATAATTAAAAAAGAAATAAATTATTTAGAACAAAATAAGTAAGCTTAAGTGAGTAATTGGTACGTAAAAATAATTATAAGTGACTAATTGATTATAAAAAAGTGTAAGGAAGAACCTATAATTTAAGGAGATGAAAGAATATGAAATTAAATGAGTTAATTAAATGGAAATAGAATTGAATTCATCATACATACAAAATTAAAGAATTACAACTTTAAGTAAGTGACAAGTGAAATTTAAGAAGTATAGAGACAAATACGATTTAAATATGATTTAGCTAAATTATGAAAAATATATAGAGATATAATATATGCTTAAGTATCATTACAAATTAGTATATTAAGATTCAATTAAATTGAGATGATAAGAATTTATAAAATTAATTATATAATATAATTAACTTAGGTTAGTTATTTTAAATGAGATGAGTATAACTAAATAAAATTAGGATGATAGACTATATTCCTAAGACCTAAGAAATCAAAAAAATACAATGACCAAAATAAAAAGTAATTTGATATGAATGATCTTTTAACATGGAATTGAATGAAAAAAATTTATGAGAAAAAGAGAGAGAGCATAAATAGGCTATTAAGATAAAGTAGAAATACATATATAATTATTATAAATTCTAATTCTTAATTAATGACAATAAAACATAGAAATGTTGATTATACCCTATATAATTAAAGACAATAAAATAAATATTTATTTATTTAAGCACAACGAATAAAGGAAAAACTTATAAAAATGAGTAATTAAGGAATTAAACACATTAAAGATACATTAAGAGTTAATATTAAAATGGTGAGCATTCAATAAATAACATTAATCCTACGAAAGATAATAAATTAAAAATAAAGGTTAATTGAATGATACTCCTACTAAAGAAAGATGAATGATGAGACACAATGATAAGGGACACTACAATGAACAAGAGTATGATAGGAAATTGATATAAAAGGGATATTTATGATGAACTTGAAAGAGTATACAATGAGTATAAATATAAGATATGAAATGTTGTGATGATGAAAAAATATGTTGAGATTAAATTAAATGGATTAAAAATGCTTAGAAAGCAATGAAATTGAGACAAATACTAGCATACATAAGCTGGACAACCTACTGGATAAGTTGATCAGTTCACGAGGGAGTTAACTGTATCTAAGACACTTTGTTGTCATGAGAGGTCGATTTATAAGGATGACTATAAGATGATATTAATCTTTTATGATATTGTGTAGGTGTAACTGCCTTAAGGTCTAAGAAGGGTCACTGCACAATTTATGAGATTTGATAGTAGGTGTAACTACCTTAAGGTCAACAAAACGCCACTACAAGCCTTGAGATTTGATGATGGAGTGCAGTAGTCGAGGTTCAGAATGCAAGCCTTGACACTACTTATAAGACAAAGTGTGCTGTCAAGGTTTAGGATTTGAAGCCCCATACATTTATGATGATTATGATGAGATATGATATGACGAAGTGTGGCTATCAAGGTCTAAAATGCTAGCCCTCGCAAACACTATAATCCCGTTATTCATTAATGAGAGTGATGTATGTTTAACATAGGCTAGAAAAGGAAAAAACTAGATGAAGTATGTTAAATACATATAATGATCATAATATTTCTAAAATTGGAAAGTTTGTGAACGGAAAAAGAAAGAAAATAAAATGAAGAGAGAAATTAATTGAATTAATATAAAAATAAACTAATCATATAATGATTGCCATTAGAGTTGATAAATGATTACAATTCACCATAAACTCTGAGCATATTAAGACAAAACATATAACATAAGTTTATTTGAAATGACATCTATGTATAAATTAATTTAATTATAGATGTATATATATAAATAAATAAAATGTAGAAGGAGACATAGAATAAAGAAATAAAAATAGTAATAGGAAAGGAATAAATAAGGACTATCATAAATGATTAAAGAAGAGATATGAGCATAATTTTAAAGAATGTAGTAAATTATGGCATATGAGGAACTTGTAAGTTATCATTCGACATATAACTAGAAATTCACATAAGGGACAATAACACCGCTACCCAACAACAAGATAAATTAAGATGAGATAACGGAGTTACGAGCATAACAATAATGTTAGGTTTTAAGTAGCCAAGATAAATAAACTAAGACTTGGTTGGAGGGAATTATATTAAGGATTCTTATTTACATAAATTTAAAGATTTGATTTCCATAGTATTTGAATACACCACTAAGCAATTATGCTTAGTGCATTGGCTTCTTTAGAAATGCATAGGTAATAGTTAAGGTAGGCAGAGCAACAGAATGAGTCCTAACATCAGTTGAAATAGCTTGTTAAATCCACACGTAAGATGAATCCATTATGAGGATTGTTTGCCTACTGAACGTGTAATAAGTGTTATTTTTAGGATTTTATGTGCATGATAGTATAGCAATGCTATCAGATATATATTACTAGATGTAAATAGATAGTTAATAGTTAAATATAATAACATTTCTTGTCAAGTTATATGAGTTACAGGCGAGAGTAGTATTAAGATGGGTGACCTACTAGGAAGTGGCACCTCTTACCCAGACAAGAAATGGATCAGGTAGAAAGTGTTATATTTAGTGGTATCAGAGCAAGTTTAGGTAGTTCTTGGTGTGAAAAGACTGTATTTGATTGTATATGTATGGAATACATGCACGCACATGCATTACATATTGATATATATGCTGGGACATTAACAAATATCTACTTGATCACCAATTTAGAAATATTATGAAGGATATAGGTATATATTCTACCTGTAGAATAATCAAAGACATATAAAAGAACATAAAAACTTATAAGGTTAAAGGCTATAAATAGAGAGAGATGATGATAATGATATAATGATTTTAAGCTAAAATAGAATGAAGCAAGTGAATGAGAGTAGTAGAGGATGATATGGAAAAATTGATCACAAAGAGAATGATAAGTTATAAGAATGATAACGGAATGTAAAGAAATTATAGAAAATGATATTATTATGAAGTTATCAATAATAAGAAATAAAATAGACTTTAACTATAAATTAAACTACTGAAATGAGCAAAGAGGATGAACCCTAGAAAAAAAAGACAATTACATTGAAACTCCACTGGGGAAACTATATGTAAAGAAAGATTTAAGAAAACCTAGAACAAAGCATATAAGAAAGGAGTGAATTCAATGATGTGAGATAAATGTGAACATAAGGACAGAGTATTAAGCTATTAGATATGTGAGGGTAGGAGAAAAAAGAATAGAACTATAAGCATAAAAATAGAATACTTGGAAGTATTGCTATGATTAAAAATTTTATGTTAGTACAATATCAAATAAGGTATATAAGTGACCTAATAAGAGATGAATTGCAAAAGGGTAAGTAAAGTAGAATCTAAAGAGATATAAAGAGGAATTTGAGATAGTATAAGAATTATATAGAAATAAGAAAATATAAGAGATGTGAGCAGTAATTACTTGATTTAGAATAAAGACATTATAACATTATGGGAATGTTATTAGGACAATTGAAAGTCCCATGATAAGGTCTAGGAAACATATTAGTGGGGAATAGGAAGTGAGATAAGGTTGGACAACATGCGAAACAATAATGCTTAAAGATACAGGAGTTAATACTCCTGAGGTGCCTGTTAATTTTCCTTCTTATCAAGGGCTATCTTTATAAACAAGATACATGAAGATTGGATTAGGCATGATATCATTTCATTGCCATCATAAGAACATGCACAATCATAATACCTCACTATCATTAATTGATATTTTTACTTATGCATGATTATGATTCATCCACATCTAAATAAATGTTGCCTTAACTAAAAAGGGAAATTGACAGCACATAAGTTTATGGATTGAGCACTGTATTAGTTAAAAATGGATTTTAGAAGGGGATCTTAAGACATGACAACTAAAAATGGATATAAAAACTGGATGGTTGATGAT
Organism: Hura crepitans; assembly: GCA_948208565.1. Classification (NCBI taxonomy): domain Eukaryota; kingdom Viridiplantae; phylum Streptophyta; class Magnoliopsida; order Malpighiales; family Euphorbiaceae; genus Hura; species Hura crepitans. The sequence continues at coordinate 5,216 of CANXYI010230565.1, read as the reverse complement.
AAAGCATGGCAAGGAGAAGGATTAGGCCTTGAAACATATAAATAAGATTGGTTATGGTAAGATTAAAGATAGAGAATTACTAGGATGATTAGGAATGAATGATTAATGGATAAGAACCTATAATTAGAACAATTGCCATGAAAGTGTGATAGAGTTACATTATCAAAGGTGGCACATTTAGTAGTAGTGAGTATATCATATAACGAGAGAAACAAGAAAGATTGTATGGATTGGATACATATGTTTTATGGTCTCCTGTGGAAAGCCTAAGAGGAAAAGTATGCTAATGAAATTTCAAGCATAAAAAGGATTGTCACACCCCCGACTTTTAGACTGATTTTTGTGAGGATAGAATTGGAATTTAAAGAAATAGTGGGGAATACAATAGATGTTCAAATTGTGTAGAGTCACTTAGTGTGAACTATGGAGCGAAAAACGATCGAAGGGTAAAATGGTAATTTCTTAGAAAGGCTAGTGGGAAAAAGAGAAATTCAATATTCATGGCAAAAATAAGGAGAGAGGCACATAAGAGTAATAAGGAAGTGATGTGTGGCCTTGTAGTGATGAGGAAATGCACGAAAAATGAGGTTCGAGAGCAGGCCATGATGAATAGTTCACCTGAGCTATAAATAGTGTTCCCGAGCAAAATAAAGCTATCTCGGCCAAAAATTTATATTAATTATAAGATGCATTGTAGTGAAATTTAATAAGCATTTGAGGTTATATCAGATGTTAAAAGTTAAAAATAAAATTTGAATTTATAATTTATGATTGACTGTAAATTGCTCAGAGCTTAATGGAAAAATTTAGAAACGTGCTTAGAAAATTCTAAAAATGGAACATCTTAATGGCCAAAAATTTTGAGAGATCCAAAAATCATAGTGTTGGAATTTTTTTCAAGATAAGAATTATGAGAAAAAAAAACTGATGAAATAAATGCACATTAAATATGTACATATGTAAAGAAAATGACAAATAATTATGTAGTGAGCATTTTGAGCCCTTGGATCTAGTAGAGATGTGGAGGAATCTTGGCCATCCATGTCAAAATGTTGTATTATTTACATGGAAATGATTAATATTTTTTGGTTGATTACACATGGATTAATCATAACTGTCCATTTGTAAATGCTAACTTTTGAACCTAGCCATCCATTCCATCTATAAAAACCTAAGTAATAATAAATTATTCACTTTAGTTTCAGCCAACACTAGCCCTTCTAACCTTTTCATGGTTGAAATTCGTCCTCCTCATTTCTCCACCTTTTCCACACCCTAATTTTACGAAATAATCACTCAGTAATACATAAAAAGGGTCACTCTTTTAGCCTAAGACCTTAGCCCCTCTAAATTGATTGAAAAGAGATGGATTTTAGAAGGTAAAAAGGGATGGAAGATAGGTAACTTTGTGACACCAAAGTGGGTAAGTTGATCTCAAACCAGGTAATTTTTTTGAGACTATGTGAAGGGTAGGATTTATTTATGGAATTTTATGATAATGCTTGGTATGCAATATGATTTTTGATGATTTTATGCGAGGAAATCCATGATAGAATTGGTGAAGGATGAGAGGGAGTAGTGATGATGTAAGCTTAAAGATGAGAAAATAAAGTTTAAAAGGAGTTAAGCTTGAGAGCTATGTGCATTCTAAACTATGGTTTATATGTGTTTATAGTATATACAAGAAACATGATGGAAGAATGTTCCTTTGGATAAATGAATTATTTGGATTGAAATCTTATGAGATTCATGTTAGGATGTTTAGAAGTATGGAAAATAGGGAAAAAGAGAAAATAAATTTAATTAGAAAGAATTTGCGTTAAGCATGGAATTTTGAGGAATTTTTGTATATGATGAATATTGTTAGCTTTGTTTGAATAATTACATATAGTAAGATTTAGAGTTTGAATGCATAATTAGGATTTGGGAGAATTATGTTAGAGTGGATAGAATACTGAAATAGAATAAATAAGGTGAAAATTGATATTATGTAATATTAGTTATTTAAGAGTTAATTAAATGTAAATAAATTATAATGTTTGATAAAGACTTTGATGAAGGAAAATGAATAATTGAAATAAATATTTGGGACTTAAACATATGAGAATTTGAAATGTATATAAATATATTCAAGCTAACATGATAAATATATATAAACCATAATTAAAAAGAGAAATAAATTAATTAAAACAAAATAAGTAAGTTCAAGTGAATAATTGGTACATGAAAATAATTATAAGTGACTAATTGATTATAGAAAAGTGTAAGGAAGAACCTTTAATACAAGGAGATGAAAGAATAAGGAATTAAATGAGTTAATTAAATAGAAATAAAATTGAATCCATCATGCATACATCATTAAAGAATTACAACTTTAATTAAGTGATAAGTGAAATTAAGTATGGAAACATATATGATTTAGCTAAATTATGATAAATATATAGAGATATAATATATGCTTAAGTATCATTACAAATTAGTAGATTGAGAGTCAATTAAATAGATATGATAAGAGATTATAAAAGTAATTAGATAATATAATTAACTTACATTAGTTATTTTAAATAAGGTGGGTATAACTAATTAAAATGAGAATGGTAGAATATATTCCTAATGCTTAAGAAAATGAAAAAAATACCAAAAAAAAAGTAATTGGAATTTTCATCCAAAAAAATATATGAACAATCTTTTAACATGGAATTTAATGAAATAAATTTTATGAGAGAGAGGATAAATGGCTTAAAAAGATAAAGTAGATATTCATATATAATTATTATAAATGCCAATTCTTAATTAATGACAATAAAACATAGAAATATTGATTATACTCTACATAATTAAAGACTGCAAAATAAATATTTATTTAAGCATAACTGAGATAGAAAAATTTTAAAAATGAGTAATTAAGGAATTATACACATTAATGATACATTAAGAGTTAATATTGAAATGGTGAGTATTCAATAAATAATGTTAATCCTATGAACGATAATAAATTAAAATAAAGGTTAACTAAATGATACTTTTACTCATGAAAGATGAATGATGAGAGATAATGACAAGGGATGTTATGATTAATGAGAGCACAATAGGAAATTGATATAAAAGGGATATTTATGATGAACTTGAAAGAGTATACCATCAGTATAAATATAAGATATGAAATGTTGTGATGACGAAACACTATGTTAAGATTAAATAAATTGATTTGAATTGCTTAGAAAGCAATGAAATTGAGATAGATACTAGCCCATATGTGTTAGATAACGTACTGGATAGGTTAAGTAGTTAATTAGGGAGTTAGCAATTGTTAGAACACTTTGTTATCATGAGAGGTTAATCTATGAAGAAGACTATGAGATGATATTAATCTTTTATGATACTGTGTGTGTGTACATCCACCTTAAGGTCCAAAAAGAGCCACTACATAATTTATGAGATTTGATGGAAGGTGTAGCTGCCCTAAGGTCCATAAAAGGCCAATGCACACCTTGAGATTTGATGATAGAGTGTAACTATTAAGGTTCAAAATGTCAGCACTTGCACTGCTTATAAGATAAACTGTGGTTGTCAATGTTTAAGATTCGAACCCCCCATACATTTATGATGATTATGATGAGATATGACATGATGAAGTGCAGCTGTTGTGGTCCAAAATGCAAGCTCCCGTAAACATTATTATCCTACCATTTATTGATGAGACTGATGTCAATCCAACATTGGTTAGAAAAAGAAACAACTAGATGAAGTATGTTAAATACATATAAAGATCATAATATTTCTAAAATTGGAAGTTATGTGAAAAGAAAAAGGGAGAATAAAATGAAGAGAGAAATGAATTGAATTAATAGAGAAATAAACTAATCATATAATGTCTTCCATTGGAGTTGATACATGAATATAATTCATAATAAACTCTAAGCATATTAAGACATAACATATGAAATAAGTTCATTAGAAATGACATCTATGTATAAATTGAATTAATTATAGATGTATATATATAAATAAATAAAACATAGAAGGAGACATAAAAAAAAGAAATAAAAACAGTAAAATGAAAGGAATAAATAAGGACTATCATAAATGTTTAAAGAAGAGATATGAGCATAATTTTAAAGAATATAGTAAAGTATGGCACATAAGGAACCTATAAATTATCATCCAACACATAACCAGAAATACACACAAGGGATAATAATAGCAATAGCCAATAATAAGATAAATTTGGATGAGATAATAGAGTTATGTGCAAAATAGTTATGACATAGTTTTAGGTAACCAAGATAAATAAACTAAGACTTGGTTGGTTGGAATTATATTAAGAAATCTTATTTACATAAATTTAAAGATTTGATTTCCATTGTATTAAAATACACCACTGAGTGATTATGCTTAGCATATAGGCTTTTTTGTTAATGTGCAGGTAATAGTTAAGGCAATTGGAGTGGTAGATCGAGTCCCTATATTAGCTAAAACAACTTGTTGAATCCATTGGTAAGATAAGTTTGTCACGAGTATTGTTTGCATGCTAAAGGTGTAATGATTGTTATTTTTAGGATTTTATGTGCATGACATAATTGTAAGGCTACTAGATATATATTATGTCATGTAAATAGATAGACATGAGCCTTTATTGTACTAGGTCCAATCTGGTATAAAATTGAAGAATATATTAGTTGATTATTAAATATAATAACATTTCTTGTCAAGTTAAATGAGATATGGGTGAGAGTAGGATTAAAATGGTTAACCTTTTAGGAAGTGGCATCTTTTACCCAGATAAGAAATGGATCGAGTAGAAGGTGTAACAGTTGTAAGTCAAGGCTCTGTTAACAGTGTGCTCACAGTGTCGAGTCACCTTCATGAGGCCCAAGGTAGGCTGTACTAGTTATAAAACTTTGAGGGGCTTGAAATTGATGATAATGACTTAATTTAATTATTTAGTAGAACAAATAAATTATTTTAGGCTGTAACCTAATGGGACGTAGGCTCAAATGGATTCAGGTCGAGAATGATCCATGATGTGCCCAGAAAAAGCTAAAAATACCATACCCTAAAGGTCAAAAATTCCCCTAAGTCAATTAGTAAATGAGTTTTTGAATTCTAAGGTTCTTTGAAAATTTTACTTAATTTTAGATTTTAAACATAAATCGAGGTAGTTAGTTAATTATCCTATCGAGGGAATTTGTCCATGAAATTTTATGAGCCTTTAA
>CANXYI010230502.1:0-14113 GCA_948208565.1 Hura crepitans | reverse complement strand
GTACCTCCTCTTAAAAGGCTTTGGGTGAAATATGCTCCGAATCATTAATGTGAGAGGAAGCTTAGGAAGAGATTTGATATTTATGATCAATGGACTGAATGGTTTAGAACTGTTATTACAATTCAATGGAGATGTCCTTGGTGGAAAATCACCCATTTTTCTCTATCTTGTCATTTAGGCTGTGTTTCCTTGATAGGATTGGGACATGTTACATTTTATATCCCTTCTTAAATCTAACAACAATTTAGTCTATTGCAAAGGATCCCTTCTGAACCTTTGGGATTTCAAGGTGGACTTTTAACTCGGCATTTCTTGAATTCTTTTCTTGACTTGTGGAAGCGTCGTGCTGTATTGGGAGATGTGCTTGATGATGAAACTAATAACAACATAAATACAAGTGATAATTACAAAGATTAGATTTTAAGTAGGACATTAGTACTAAAGAGAAAATGTGAGGATAAAACTTATATGTTTGCAAAGAAAAGATGTATTTAGACTCTTCTTTAAAGTTCAGTTACTTGTATGATGTTTCTCACTTAATAAAAGCCGGCATATCAATGATCATGACTAAAGCATTATTTCTATTAATTGCATTTGAAATTAAGCTGCTTAATCTTGGTAAATATATTAATTTCCCATTAATGATACTGTCCTTACCAACTAGCCTTAAAAAGGTTTTCTTGATTAGACATTTTCTCTCAAATCCCTTAACTTTTGCATAAAGTGCCTGATAGGTTCTTACCTTATCAAGGAGTCTTAACTTTTGCCTAAGCTGCCCTGTTTGGGTTTTTAACTTAGCAGACACATTTTTTTTATATTTTTAATAGTAGTACTTTTTCAGCTTATCCATGTTAATAGGTTTTGAAAATTCATTGCCTTCTAAATTCGAGATTTTAACACCTCCATGTTTTAATATCTTTTTGACTAAGTATGGACCTTCCTAATTAGGTTTAAACTTTCCCCTTGGTTATGATAATAAAAGCCTAGTTTGTTTTAATACCCAATCACCTTCTTATATGGGCTTAGGCTTGACTTTCTTGTTGTAAGCCTTAGCAATCCTCTTATTGTATAATTGCATATGATAAAGAGCTTTAAGTCATTTTTCATTAATCAACACTAGCTACTCATATCTATTTCTAAACCATTTTACTTCTGGTATTTTTGCTTCTAGCATAACCCTAAGTAAAGGAACTTTAATTTCTATTGGCAATTTTGCTTCCATTACGTAAACCAACGAATAGGGCGTGGCTTGCGTAGATGTCCTGACAGTTGTTCTATATCTCCATAGTGTAAAGGGTAACATATCTACCAATCCTTATACATAACTATCATTTTTTGCAAAATTTTCTTGATATTCTTATTGGCTGCTTCCACTGCCTTATTTGCTTAAGGTCGGTACGGAGAAGACTTGTGATGCACAATTTTGTATTTCTACAAGAGCTATCTAGTTTCACCTTAAAATTTTACTCCATTATCTATGATGACTTGTTATGGCAATCCATACCTGCAAATGATATTTCTTTCAATAAATTTCACCATTTGTTTTGCCCCTAATTTGTTGAAAGATTCAGCTTTGACCCATTTTGAGAAGTAATCGATTGCCACCACTATGTATCTATGCCCTCTAGTAGTTAGCCTTATTTCCCATATTATGTTTACTCCCCATGTTGAAAATGGCTAAGGAGATGATAAATTGGTCAAGTCATTAGAGGGTAGGTGGCTTAGGTTCCCATAGATCTGGCATTTATGACATTTTCTAACAAAGTTACTATAATTTATTTCTATGGTTAACCAGTAGTATCCCAATCGCATAATCTTCTTAGCCAAGTTTTTCCCACTCATGTGAGGACCATAGACACCTTTGTGCACCTCTGTGAGTTTTTCTTAAGAATCCAATTCGTCCACACATCTAAGCTGAACACCATCTAACTATCTTTTGTACAACATCCCTTTGTAAGAAATGAACTGGGCTGATAGCTTCTATAGGACCATCTTATCTTTTAAGTTGAATGATATGGGTATTTTCTAATTTTTAGGTAAACTTAGATGTCATGGTACTAGGGTAAATCAATATTGGTTTGTTTAGTTATAGTACTGACTATACCTGTATATGTGAGAAATCTTCATTTGCTTAAGTACATGGGTTTAGACAAATCCTTTTTGGTAAGGTTTGATACTAACATCAGATTGGCTAGGGCATCCATAACTTGGTTTTATTCTTTAGGGATATGATGGAAAGTACATTGGTTGAACCCTTCTAATAGATCCGTGAGCATTGTAACATACTTGCTTAAATTCTCATCATTAATCTCCCAGTTACCCTTTACTTATTGTATCACTAGCATGGAATCCCTATATATATCAATTACTTTTACCCCAATAGATATAAGGTTTTGAGGCTATAAACGCATGCTTTATATTCTGCTACATTATTAGTTGCATGGAATTCTAACTTTCTAGCTAAGAACATCTACTCACCTTCCGAATTGATGAGTAGTACACCGACTCCTACACCTTTTTGGTTTATAACTCCATCAAAGAACATTTTCCATCCTTCCTGAGAGATTGCCCCTAAGTGTTCATCCAGAAACTCAAATTCCTCTTGCTTTCCTTCAATTGAATGTTATGATAGGAATTCAATAACTACTTAGCCTTTAATCATCTTCTTAGTGACATAAGAAATATCAAACTCTTGTAGGAGCAAGATCTAATGATCCATCTTACCTATTAGTGAAGGTGCAGTTTGCAAGTATCTAAGGGGATCATGTTTTGCTATTGCTTCTACTTTGTATGATTGAAAGTAGTGGCGCAGTTTTCTAGAGACCCAAAATTTTCCACTTCTGCATACTTCTATTCATATGGGAGCAATTTTTTACTTAGGTAATAGACTACATTTTCCACCCCGGACTCGTCTGCTTATGTAATGAGAGCTCCTATAGAAGATTCTTCAACTACTAGATACATGATTAAGGATTTTTTAGGTTTTGGTGGTCTTAGGATAAGAGGTTTGGTTAGGTACTACTTGATAGATTAGAAAGCTTTCTCACAATCTTGATTCCATTCTTTTGGTTGTCCTTTGTGTAATAAGTTGAATATAAGTTCACAAACTGATGTAAATTTAGCTATGAACTAGCTGATATACTGATGTTTAACTAGAAATCCTCTAACTTCCTTTTCTGATTGAGGTGTAGGCATTTCCAAGATCGCTTTTACCTTGTTTGGATCTACTTTAATCCCATTTCTGCTAACCATGAATCCTAACAACTTTCTTAATGTGACTCCAAAAATAAACTTCTTGGGGTTAAGCCTCATGTTGAATTCATCTAATCTTTGGAATAACTTTTCTAATGGTTCGAAGAGTTCTTCCCTTTTAGTAAACTTTACCATCATATCATCCACATAGACTTTAACTTCCTTGTGCATCATGTCATGGAAAAATTTGGTTGCCATTCGTTGGTTAGTTGCTCATGCATTCTTTAGTCCAAAAGGCATCACCTTGTAGCAGTAGGTCCCTCATTTAGTTATCAAGGCCTTTTTACATTTATCAATCACCTTCATTAAGATCTAGTTATACCCTAAAAATCTATCAACAAATGAGTACATGGCTACCATAGATGCATTGTCAACTAATATATTAATGTGGGGTAAAGGAAATTCATCTTTGTGGCATACTTTGTTCAGGTCCTAGCAATCAACACACATTCTAACTCTTCCATCCTTCTTAGGTACTAGAACTATGTTGGCTAGCCAAGTAGGGAAAATAATTTCTTCAATGAACTTGGCTTCAAGCAACTTAACAACTTCTTCCTTTACCTTTTCTGCCCATTCAGGTCTTATCCTTTTGAGCTTTTGTTAGACTAGAATGGTGTGATCATATGTTGGTATGGAGTTTTCAACAACTTCACGGTCAATGCTCGTCATGTCCTCATAACTCCAAGCGAAGATTCTTTCATATTTTTTTAATAATCTCTCGAATTTTTTTTCTTTCATCGACAGTAGTATCATGGGCAATTAATACATTTTTAGGTTATTCATTTATACCAAGATTAAATGGATTAATTCTAATGTAGTTAATGTAAAAAATGCTCATGTAATGATTGCTTGAATGCATGCTACCATAAGGAAAAATATCACACAAATAAGCAAACTATTTGTTCATTTTATTAGAAAGAAAATTGTTTTCCTTAAAAAGGTCACAAAGATACATTTCATTAATAAGTAAATAAGACTCTACATCAGACACATTCTTAAGAGAGCTAGGGTAGATTTCTTCAACTGCTTAGTGCTTAGGAAAGACTTCCTTTATCCATTGGATCTGAATGTGGTGGCTTGATTCCCAATCAATAACATCTGCAAGGATCTCAAAGCTTGACTTGTAGTTCCTATCCACTATTGTTGGTTTCGGAGTCCCATTATACCTTGTAATCTGCTGCTTGACAAAATGATCCCCTAAATTATTCCATTTCTTTAGGTTCCCCTCTTTATTTGGATTATACCCCAATCCTCTTGTATCCTTTTGAGTGTGGACCTGTAGTGGTTTAGTTATACCTCATAAATTCTTCCTTAAATTAGAACTAGGGAATAAATCCATCCTTTTGGACACTATGGGGTCTATGTAGTCTTCATAAATTCCAACAATGTGAAATCCTATGAAAGGCTGATTAGTGATAGCTAATGTAAAAATCGCATGATCGATTTCAGCCTTTATAGTAACACTGTTGCCTTCATGTGGGAACTTGATCATTTAATGCAAGGTAAGGGGAACTCCTCCAAGTTTATAGAACCAAGGTCTCCCTAATAGAATAGAGAAAGTAGCTGGGATATTGATCACAGTGAATTCTACCTCATCCATAATTAGGGCCACTTGAACCTTAGTAGTGAAGGAGCTTTTAGCTTGTCTTCCTGTGTCATCATATGATTTAATAGTGATAGTTGAAGGGGTCAAATCTTCTTTCCTGATTTCCATACCAAACAAGATTTTAGCTAGGCAAATGCACAGTGAGGAACCATCATCCACCATGGCACATCCTGTCTTTTTCCCATTTATTTTAGCCTTTATGAAGAGGGGCTAATTATGCTTCTTTCCTTCTAGAGGTAAGTTAACATCAGAAAAAGTAATTAGGCCTATTTTTCCTATCTTCATCACTTGCAATAGCTCACTCGGGGTGATAGTGGTAGACACAACAACTTGACCTAAAGCTTTAACTACTTTCTACCTACATCAGTAAGTCCTAAATGCTAATATTAGCTTAGGTCTTTTTTAGTTGCCTTAATACTTCTTCATGTTTAACTTTTTTGGTTTCAAGCTCTTTCTCGGGTAGGATCTAACCATTCTTGTCGATTCTCTCTATTGCTTCTCCCTTAACCCCGAGTGGCCCTTTTTTCCCTCTTCAGAATATTTATCAGAAGATTCATCTTTATTAGAAGATTCATCCTAGAAGCTTTTGCTCTCTTTAAGCTCACCATCACTCTCACTCTCCAAAAAGCTAGTTAAAAGAATAGATTCACTCTCTCTCACCCCCTTATAAATCTCTTGGTCAGATCTATAGATTTCTTTAAGCATGTATTCTTTGAGTAGTCCAAATTTGAGAAGACAAGCTAATTAGTGTTTAGGTAAGAGATTTGAGGTGGCTTTTGGATCAAGTATTTATTTGGTGTCTATGAGGATTTAGATCACTTTTTTAAGGAGTTTTCAATTATCAGTAAGGTGTCCAGTTCATTGGTTATTAGCATAATACTAGTCGTGCCTATGATTAGGCGGTAATGGTCTATTAGCTGGTTGAGGTGGAAAAGGTTGTAACTTACCTACTTTGGTGACATGAAAAAGATTTACCCAAGTTAGAATACCTTCTACCTTGGACAGTATGAATAGTAGCTATTTTGTTTACACCCCTAGTATTACTACTTGTGAAAGTGGGATTATTCATTCTTTTGAACCCCTTATTCTAATAATTGGCTTCTAAGTTGATGGAAATATCTTTCAATTATTCCAAGTGTTGATACCTTCAGCAGTTAACCCATTGTTCATGTAACTATTTGCATTTCTGATGAACATCTTAATTTGATCAATATCTTCAGGCTTATTCATTATCTTTAAGATTTTATCTCTCCATCTTTGTAGGTAATTAGAGATACTCTCATTTGGTCTTTGTTTCACCAACTTTAGATCCTTTAGAGTAATTTCTATACTGGCATTATTAGAATATTGCTTGCTGAATGCTCATGCTAATTCATTCCAATCCTCTTTAACCTTCATCTCTTGGTAATGGTACCAGTCCAAGACTTGGCCTATGAGAGACATGCTGAATAAGCTCACTACTTATTCTTTTGAGAGGTAAGTAGCTTTCATAGCAACATCATATTACTTCAAATGAGTGCAGGGGTCAGTTGTGCCATCAAACTTGCTCAAATTAGGCATTTTGAATCTATAAGGCATTACTTGTCAGGCCTTAAGCTGATATCATCAAGGTCAATGTCTTTACCCCTAGTGATTAGCCTAGTCATAGCCTCGATCTTCTCATTAAGGTTCTTTAGCTAATCATCCTCAACTACTTTAGGAGGGGAAACCTTGTGGTATGCCTTGGTGACAAGTGGGATTTCATCATTAGAGGATTGGTCATCTCCCTCATCTGTTATTTCTTTTCTTTTGTGAGTGGCCAAAGATTAACCCTTTTCTTTTTGGCTTTGGACTTAAGATAGGGCATTGGTTACAACTGCCATCATTCTCTTCTCCATTTCATTCATTGCCTTTATGAACAAGGCTTTGGTCATATATTCATTAGCTGATATGGTTCCTCGCTTAGGTTGTATTGGTAGTGCTTCACTAACTCGATTGAGATGCTTGCCTATCTGTTTCCTCTGAGCAGTGAATGAAGAATCAATGATGACTATCTAAACAATGGGTTAAATATGATGCATGTATAATATTAACAATGTAAGACATTGATGAAGCACGACATGCAATGTATGCTTGTGGTGCAGTAAGGACAAACACATGTAAGAAAACCTTCCAACCTTATTTTGCCCACACACATAGTCAAGTCATTTCTTTCCTAGGTGGGATTGCCTAAGCATTATCAAGGGACGTATAGGTTTGCTTATAGGATCATTAGGCCCAATAACCTCTCGTATTTAAAGCTCATGCGAATACGATGGCTTATGATATTTAAATCTTATTTAAAGTGAAATTAAGTTGAGCCCATCCTAGATAAAAAGCACAATGGGCTTGCCCCCACTCCAAATGAAGTTTAAACATAATAGGCCTACATAGTAGTCATAATGCTCACAATCTCTTAGGGTCATTCAACCTAGGGGAAGTTGCTAAGCTTGACTATATGGGCTCATGGTTTAGTTAAAAGGCTTATTAGCTCCCATAAGCAAAGGTCCCTCCTAATGGGTCTTTTCAATCAAGGATAATAGTAATCGATTAGTTTGCCTTTTCATATACCTAAAGGTACGAGGCTCGTAAGTGATGGAAATGCTAGCACTTCTCCATTCTTGAATGAAAAATAGAGTCATGGTTCACAACACCATCTAAGGTAATAAGGATACATAATAAAATAGTGCAATACAATGAGATTGATAAAAATTAGAATATTTGGATGACACATTATTTGGACACTTTTAGATTTAGATTCTCAGTCCCCAGTAGAGTTGCCACTGTAGAGATTATGATATTTTTACCGGGGACGAGGGTGGTTAATGGAGTCACCACCTGGCCTCTACACCAAAACCTATAATCTTCTATACTAGAAAGATTCAAAATTCATATCTTATTTATGCCCCAATAATATGCCTTTTATTTTATATTGTAACGTTTATCAATCCCATCTCAAGCAAACATGCATTATATTATATATAATTATGTCACCTTTTCATGTATAAGAAGTAAATTTGCAATTATTTAAAGAATATAATGAACATATTTATATTCATACATAAAGAAAGTGGGTAATTGATTAATTTATTTGACTTAACAATTAGTCGTAATTCCATAGGAATTGGCGGTAACTGCCTAACTCCTATCTCTAGGAGATTGGTCTTTTTAAAATACATTTATAATATGACTTTTTGATTGGAAAAACTCAAATCTATTTTATTATGAAAACACCAATTAATTATGTAGAAAATCATTAAGTGTGAAAGGTAGGTAATTAGAGTGTAAAACAAGTTGTTTACTACTTGTTACAAACCAAAATAAATCAAAAGATATAATAAGTACACAACCAAAAGAAATAAAGTAAGGCACTTGAGTAGTCCCATCTATACGTCATTTAGTCCGTGCGGACTCTATGTAGCTTTGGCTAATGTTCATACGGACTACTACTTATGAAAGATATTATGTCCATCTGGACCTCTACTCTAATAAAAAAGGGTCACTTACATATAACTCTAAAAAAAGAGAATTGTCGAAACCAAATAAAAGATTCATATGGACTCATAAAGAAAACAAGGAATAAATACATGTTAAAATTGGAAATCAAAGTATATATCCATGCAGACTACTTTCCTCAAAAGAGGGAGTTCGTGTGGACTTAATGATAGAATATATAGGAATAACACAAGATCATCTGTACATACTACTTTCCTCATAAGAGGGAATTCGTGTGGACTATATAATAATGTTGACATATTAACATATATTTTAATGAATGAGATAATTTACATAACATGCTAACATCATAGATCATAGAAAAAAATTAACATGGAGTATAAGATACATTCAACCATGATGTATAAGACACATTAAAATATTATTACTGAACATAAGTCTATGAAGACATCATATTATATACATGTCAAGAATATAGGTCTGTGTAGACGTGATTACATTTACACTTAAGTCTGTGCAATTAAGATAAAGACAACAAAATGAATATGAAGTTATGCCAATTAATTATACACTATGGAACAACTTAAAATCATCACCTACTTTTAAGTGGGGATTACATAGAATCACCTCACTTATGATCAATTCTTGGAGATCATAGGTTTATGAAATTATATCAATATATTTAAAAGAGACCTCAGATATTACCTTGTGAATAAACTCTTCAAGCAATAGCACAAAAATGTAGGAGTGTATAAAGAATTATTTTAAATGAGGCCAATTGGACTAGTAGAGCAAATCCTCTTTGGAGTTCTCTCTTAGACTCACGGATGGGTTTATTTGCTGCTATCAATATTTTCTTTTTTTTTCAACCCCCTTTCTTCATACATAAGAAAGGTATTTATAGGCTTAGGTTTTAAGGGTTTCCTATCTGAAGGATGTAGAATCCTAATAGGAATGGGATTTATAGTCCAAATAGCAAAATCCTGCTTCTAAAAGATTTTACATTGGCAAGTCCGTACGGATTTATACGGCTTAGTCTGTGCAGACGTAGGTTACATGATTTTTGGCCAGTCTATAGGCTTTAGGCCAAGTTTGAGTTAGTCTACATGGATATGAACTTAGATCCTATCCGGGCAGACCATGAGCCTTGAGCTTGGTAAAGTTGATTGGGCTAGTACGGACCTAGGTAGAGGATGTCTATGCAAACCCTAAAATAAGTCTGTGCGAACTTGCTTCTTAAGGGCTTAAGCCACTGCTTAAAAGCTTGTCTTTGGTGATCATCATAGGTCAAAAAGGTGAGGTGTCTACACCATGTAATTTAATTTTCATTCTAATTATTTTTCTATATATTTTGTGAAAGTTGTAATAGGTAGAAAATGATTTTTGCACGTTGTAAAAAATAATGAAATCATTTTATACCTAATTAATTAGTGTTTTTCTAATAAAATGAGTTTTTATTTTCCTTAATAAAAGTCATAATAATAAAAATTATTTTCTTAAAATTGACATGCGAGAACCAAAGTTTTCAAAATAATCAATCGCCCGATTTCGTGTATGATATTCTTTAATTTCAAGTATTTTATTTATCTCTATAATTATGTTTTGTTATTCTTTTATGTGATTATGTGATTTATTTTAATTTTAAAACATGCTTGAGAAAAAGGATAAAATTATAAATTCAATATGAAATTTTGTATTAACTTGAGGTATAAATAAGAGTAGGGTTCCGAACCACTCTAGTTTTGGCCTTACAAGGTATTTTCTAACTTTAGTTGGGTGGCGACTCCTACCTTATGGTGCCTAACTCGCTTTTTCTAGGCTAATCAAATAGGAATGGCTAAGTATTCCTCTAATTTCTTTTTGTCTTTTGGGACTCGAGAGGTGAGATTTAAGTTGAGTCTTTAGTTGTTTCAATTTGATCAGCCCTAGAAAGGAAGGGACATAAACACTACGTATCTCTGTTAGATTGCATGTCCTTTAATTAGGTTAATTATGACTTTATCGCTAAATTATGTGCTATTCAATGAATTATTACCTTTGATTGTTTATTTATCTTACCTATAACTATTTGCTTATTTATCTTATGGTTTCATGTTATATCCATGCCATTTATATTCTTAGCCCATATGTGGAAGACACACGTCTTATTACTAGATATTGGGGTTGCATTGTGTAGTGGCCTATATTGTGGGCCTCTATGCTACTACACCAGTCCAATAATCAAATATAAGGAGCTTTAATGTAATTTATAAATATTGACCAAAAAGGTCTCAATCCTAACCACAAGGGTCCTAAATCCTGACTATGAAGGTCTTAGTCCTAACCACAAAAGTCTTAGTTCTGACCACAAAGGTCTCAAGTCTTGACCACAGAGGTCTCAAGCCCTGACCTTGAAGGTCTCAGTACTATGCGGGGAAATGGGAAATTAGGCATTGAAGTACCCTAAGAGCTGCTATCCTTAGTTGACCAGTCAACCTATCCAGTAGGTTATCTAGCGTATGTAGGCTATTATATTATCATTCTTATTATCCACTTTTCATATGAGTTATGGTCACAATCTCGCGCCTAAGTTTAATTATGTAATCATGTAACATTGCTTCATTAATATCACATTTCATGTTTCATATCCCAAGCCTTACGATGCACATCGCCATTCCTACATCCATATGCTTCTATCACCATTTCATTACATGCATTGTTATCTATCCTTCATCATACATATATTAATCATTAACATTATCTATATGATTGTTTATTATTAACACGTGTTACCCATCATGTATACCATATCTATCATTTCACACACATACATTTGGAGCACCATATTCACATAATTACATACAACAACCAATGCACATTCTCATTACGGGTCATTTCCAATTATCCTAGACCATTACATTTTAATTTCTCCTTATTGTGTAGTAATTCCATTAATTCTATCTAAGCCCCTAAAGTTCCATATTATGGTTACTAATTTCAACCTTCCATATTTAGCTCATTTTTCCTCTGTTTTTCATTCTGTTAAGTTAATTGCTATTCTCTAAACCCTAAAATACCCTAGAGACCAAATTAGGGTTATTCTAACCCCTAAATGTGCCTAAACCCTAAATGCACATCATTATGGAAATCACACAATTCATACATTAAAGCACATATTTAATCGAATACATTTACAGAGATGCTCTACCTTATCTAAGGATTAAATCTACGACCTTTCTTCACATCGGTTCTTATGCCTCTCCTTGTTTTCTAAATTCCATAATATGTCAAAAATTAAAAAAATTCATAAAAAATATATACATGTCTAAATTAAAAAATGAAAGTTTAATATGATCTAAAGCTTTTACAGTTACCTAGAAAAATGCTCGATTTTTGAATCGAAGCCCGGTTCAGTTTAGGGGTTCAAAATCCTAAATTGTCAAAGCTCTAAATTCTGCTCAAAATCACTTTTTCTTATGAAATTAAGGCTAGAATCGAGTTATAGGTATCGAGAAGATTGATTTCCATATAATATTTGAAAGTTTTTGAGCAAATTTAGGTGGAAAAAGATGAAAAGAAGGAAGGAGAGAGAGAGTAAGGAGGGTGGTATTGGCTTTGAGAGAAAATGGGGGAGAAGATGAGTGCAATTTCTTATGGTACACATACACACACCTTAGCACTTTTATATTATGTTGGTGGATAGCCACGATCATGCCACGAGGCAATTAGATGGCCTTTATTAACCTTATATACGTTTTAAATTTTAAAAATACAAAATAAAGAGGTCTCTAAAAATCATGCTTTCAGTGCTAAAATTAATGAACTACTTAATTAAAAGACCCTTAAAAACTCGGGTCAAAATTTCAAAGGGAACTAGTTAACTATTCACTTATGTAATTAAGAAATTTTGATTAAATATCAATTGACCTTAGAAAATTCCAATTCCTTCACCATTGGACTATTTGGAATTTGTTACCTTCAAGGTATGCCATTTTTAGGTTAGTTCAGGCACGTCCCGGGCATTTCTTGATTCAATGTAAACTAAAGTCACTATTCACTAGATATCAAAAGTGCTAATTATTGGTTTAGTCAAAAGTGCTAATTATTTCATTTTTCTCATTATTTTGCCTATCAAATTTTTATGACTAGTACTCTCCTTTAACCCTCGTAGGGTGACCTAGTCACTTGGGAAGCACATTCATGCCCTAAGAAATACTATTAATGGAATCAGGTTTCTTGGCATTATAGAACTATCAGTTGCTTTTTCATTAGATACTTTAAAAGGTCTAGGAGTTACAAATTTTATGATCCTATAACTAAGTCAATTTTCGAGATAGGTCATGTTCGGTTCTTTGAGGATGATGAGTTTGTGGGGGGAGAAAGAGTTAAGGAATTGGACTTTGAAGAGGAATATGTGTATATTCCTTTAATTGGCATTGACAATGTTTAGGAACAAGTTATTATGCCTGACATTATTCAAGAAGCAACTTTAGATCAAGACAATGTTATTAAGCCTCCTGTTTAACTTTAAGAAATTATTCCAGAAGAATAAACTCTATAGCATCAAGAACCATTGCCATTAAGAGATCCACTAAAGAAAGAGAAATGCAATTTCAGACAATTATATCATATTTCTCTAAGAACATGATGTTGACATTAGAGTGATGTAAAATGACCTATCAATTTTTATCAAGCCATGGAAAGTTCTACTTTCTTAAAAGTGAATAGATGCCATGAATGAATAGATAAAGTGTAATGCTCATGTTCTAAGGCTCTGTGAATAGTGCCACAAGGTCCGAGAAATGTGCCTGGATTACTGAGTCACTTGCACATGGATCGAGGCAGTGGCATTAGTCATGAAACTTCGAGGGGCTTTAAGTTGATGAAAAAGTTAGAATTTAAAAATTTAGCAGAACCAATAATTCATTTCAGATTGAAGCTGCCCCTCAGTACAATAAAAATTTTTTGGGTCGAGATTGACCCGAGATGTGCTCGGACAGACCTAAAAATAGTGGACCTTGAAGCTCAAAAATTACATTGAGTCCAATGGTGAAATAATTTTTAGAATTAGAGGCCGTTTGCAAATTCTTGTAATTTTTTAGGTTGGCAAGCAAATTGAAGCAGTCTAAAAACTACGCTATCGAGGGAATTTGGCCATGAAAATTTACAAGTTAGTAGAGGGGATTAAAATATGAATTTTAAAATAAATGATGTAATTTTCTAAATTCCAAGTGATTTACTGTGAATTTTCAAAGTTTGCTGCAAAACTGAGATGGTTCAGGAAGTTTTGGGATAGCTTTGACATGTTAAGATGGGAACCACACCATGCCAAGTGGCTAAGAAAGGTTTCCAAGTGGCAAATGTCACTTAACAAGTGCAATTCCACTTGGATTGAAGAAAGAACTCCTTCCCCTTCTAGCTACTGTTGCAGATGCCAGTTATAGAGTAATCTAGCCATAACTTTTTCTTCCCTTCCCCAAAAATGGTGATTCTAGTCTCTAAATTTAAGTTTTTTCTATTAGGCACGATGAGGAAAAAGAATTGGGCAGAAAGGACTTCTCAATTAGGAGAAAAAAATCATCAAAGTTCACTAGTTCAGACAGTTTAGAATGCTGACTCAAAGGTGAGTTCATGGCTGTTTCTCCTCTATTTCTTTAGGTTTTTGGTTGCTTTTTTATGCTAGATCATGCCTAACACCTATGTGATGATGTGTGTGAGGTGTTTGTGGCATTTGGATGGCATTTAGAGGTCCACAGAGGAGGAGGAAAGCTACTGTTGGTGTTACTCAGTTTGTTATCCTTA
>CANXYI010230386.1:0-11651 GCA_948208565.1 Hura crepitans | reverse complement strand
ACGGGTCGAAAATCGGTAAACAGAGGCCTTACTAAAAGTGGGTACCTCGATAGGTTGAAAATCGAAAAATTGCATCCTATGCAACAATTAAGGGTTGAGAGAAAATTGTCAATCAAGAAAATCCATGAGGGCTGATTGGTGACATAAATTTAAGATGTAATTAAGATCTCCCTTAATTAAATGAGGAAATGTGTTGTTGCATTAATGTCTTGTGATTATCATAAAATGCCAATATGATGTCACTAGATAGGACCACTTTAATAAGCACAATTGAGCATTTTAGAGCCTAAAGGAGTATAATATTAAATACAACAAAAAAGAATAAAAGAAAATTAGAGAAGTTCCTTTTTTTTTTAAGTCCTCTACCTCTTACTGCTGCTCTTGCCGCCCATCCCCAGCTAGTGGGCCCGATTGTCCCAAGAGGGCCTTGTTACCTATTCTTTATATAGATCTGAAGTCCAAAAGTTGCAAATGGCCCTGGGTGTGATGTTCATCTTTAGAGGTAACCGCCTTCATAGGTCATGATAGCCAGAAGTGACAGTGACAAATATATCTCCTCCTTTAAAAGATAATGGGCAAGTAACAATCCTTTGGGTCTCATCAAACTGCCTCACACAATGGTCAAGATTGCAAAAGGTAACCTTATGAAAACCAACTAGAGGAACACAGCCTGATGTGCCGCCACATCACATATACTGTAAGCAAATCTAGGGGTTCCTAAAACTTATAGCATCATCTGTTAAAGCACTCAGCTAGGAAACCCATCGCTTAACATCTATGAAATGATGCATAATGGCTCAAGACAAGAAATACTTCAAGCCATAAGATCCAAAGGCATGAAGCGGAGGATCATCCAATAGGTAAAGTTTCTCTTGTAGCCAAACCTAAAAAAAACATTGTTAGGAATGAAAACCTGCGAAGGCATCTTAAGAAAAAGTCAAGCAAAGGGTAGGGTGAAAACTCGCAAGGGCAGTCTATCCTTAAAAAGTTTACTAGGAATGAAAATCTATAAGGGCTTTCTAAGCAAAAGACAGATTAGAGAATAGGGCGAAAACCCCTTTTTAGGGCAGTCTATTAAAAAAATTTAAAGTAGAAGCGAGCTCCCACGAAAAAATCCAGCTTCTCTAGACTGTATAGCATTAAGACCAAGAATTGTTTTGGCTAAGATTAGAGGAAAAGGATTTAGCCCTTTCATCAAATCATTGATCATGCTAAATAACTAATAGTCTCCAAAATGGTCTTCAGCTGAAACTGTCAGATATTTGGAGAAGAATATGAATAAATAGGCGATCGCGCGAAGGGATGGAATGTCTGTATAGCTTTCAGTATAGTCTAGCATTGCACTTAAAGAGACTGATCCTCTCCTTAGGACCTATCTGGCAGCCAAGGATGGCAACATGCCCAGCGCATCAATGGCCTCGTATGGGTAGCAGGGAACGCAAGTCGAATAGAAGGGTAGTTGGTCAAAAGAATGAAACACGCCTATAATTACAACAAATTCCTTAGACAGGGGGCATAATTCTTGATGAGAAAATTGGAAGACGTGGAATTACGGATCCCAAAATTGGGTTGTTACCTTGAGAAAAGATTGGTTAATATGCACTCTTTAGAGAAATTTTATCCTGCTATAGAGAGCCAAGGTGGAAGTCACCCATGTAGAAGGGAGATCAAGAATTTTATGAAGTTTTTGGAGGAATTTGTCACTTATTATTGCAAAAACGAGAAAAAACTCAAGTGGCATGAGGATCTAAGATTACATTAATGCATTTATAGCTTGAAAAGATGGAAAATGGGCATTTTGGACAAAACATGCATTTTTAGTTAAAAAACGGGCATTTCGGGCTTGGCCTAAAATGGCCATTTTCGACTAGGAAAACGGCCATTTTCATAAGGCCAAAATAGTCATTTTCCCCTTACTATAAAAGGTTCATTTTTTTTGTCATTTTCATACATTTTGACAACTTTTTACCAAAAACTATATACATATACACGTGTGTAATTATGCCACCATGCCAACAAAGTTGCCCACGCTGCCAACCCGTGCTAGAACATGTGGCAGTGCCTAGTTGGCTCATTGATGAGGAGGTCGAGTGATACAGACACCTAGCCACAATTACCCAGATTAGGAGCTATTATATGTGCACCTAAATGTTGCAAGATTTGGGGGTACTAGACCGAGTGGATTAGCTGCTCACCTAGGTGGGATGGTGAGAATTCTACCTGCAGAGATGTGCCACCTATCCGGCTGTCACATTAGAGTTCCTGAGTAACTTTCGATTCTGGCGGGCTCATTCGAGCTACATGTTCGCCATCTATTTTGCCACACTTAGGACCAGATTCAATGTCTCCTTCCTGTGGTTTATCGAGTTGTTATGCTTGCCCACCGATGGAGACATAGAGGTCCCCGAGAACCTAGATGGATACTAGGAGTCTATTGGTCAGCCTGGCATAGTCTATAATGCTAGCTAGACCAAGATGTCTGCTATCCGAGACCCAGTCCATTGCTACTTGCATCGAGTCTCAGCTTTCAGCTATTTAGGGCAAGTTGGTAGCTTTGGTTAGTTGAACTAGATCGAGCTATATTGTCTCTGGGCCATGGATCATAACATTCGGTTCAACCCCACTTGGACCATTCTCGAGCACCTTCACCGGGCTAGCCGATCCCTAGGCAAAAGGATCAGAGGAGTTGTCACTGCCATTCTGCTAGGGCTAAGCATCCTAGAGTCCTGGATGATAGAGCAGTTCCACCTCATCCACACTGACCTGAGCACGAGGATCGAGGAGTTTAAGTGTCGGATAGCTAGGATGCTAGATGTGATTGAGGCAGAGCTCCGAACGCTGAGGGACTAAAGACAACCCCCTACTTCTTAGCCCTTTATTTGTTTTACTTTACTTTATTTTATTTTCATGTACATATTAGTTTAGGACACAAAATTTTTGTATTCAAAAAGCATTCATCTATAAAATTACCATATTTTATTCATTGCTTTTATTTTTTTGACAGCACATGGATAAAATAATAAAATAATAAAATATATGATAAAATAAATAGTAACTAAAAAAATAAAAAAATGAAATAAGAAGATAGATAAAATAATAATAAAAAGGAGAGATAAAAAAAAAGATAAAATAATAATAAAAAGGAGAGATAAAAAAAGAAGAAGAACAACAAGGACAAGACAAAAAATTACAGTTTTTAAAGCCATGACATGGATTCAAAAAAAATGCATTCACACACACGACATGCATCCATGTTGTAAATAACCTTTAATGACTAATACATTTTACTTCATTTTGTCTACACAGAGGGTAACCTAAATTTTCTAGACAACCTCACAAATGTGTCAAACGTAATACTAACTACTTGTTGTAGGCAGCAAAGGTGGCAGCTCATTAATAACAAATCCTTCCAAATTATCTTCAAGTGCAATTTCTCACAACATTACCTAAGTTCGGCTGCAATGTCTCAGAGTACTACCTGAACCAAATTATCTTCGGGTGCAACATCTCACAGCACTGCTCAAGTTCAAGTGCAATGTCTCAGAGCACTACCTAAGCCAAATTATCTTCAAGTGCAAATCTCATAGCACTACTCGAGTTTGGGTGCAATGTCTTAGAGCACTGCCTAAACCAAATTATCTTCGGGTGTAATGCCTCACAGCACTACCCGAGTTCAGGTGCAATGTCTCAGAGCACTGCCTGAACCAAATTATCTTCGGGTGCAACATCTCACAGCACTGCTTAAGTTTAGGTGTAATGTTTCAGAGCACTGCTTGAACTAAATTATCTTCGGGGGTAATGTTTTGTAGCACTGCCTAGGTTTAGGTGCAATGTCTCACAGCACTGCCTGAACTAAATCAACCATGGGTGTAATGTCTCCAGCACTACCCAGACCTCATTAACTTCAATCACGATGATTCTTATGAAAGGATTGCCCCATAAGGTACGTGTCTCTTTCTTTTCTAAACTTTATGTCACCTCACACACCTGTAGTTGCCTCCCCAAAGTTGGGGGCAATTGTAGACACTGGGTCCCTGGGGCTCTTATGTTCGGTTTGCCTAATGATAATGAAAAGGACAAAAATCTTAATAAAAAGATTTTTTATGTCCAAATTGAAAATCTCAAAATTTTCCCTAAAAAAAAGTCAAAACGGCCATTTTCCCAAAGAAAACGGCCATTTTGGCAAAATAGGCTGTTTCTAAGAGGAAACTGCCATTCCCAGGCCAAAACAGCCGTTTTCCCGAAGAAAATGGCAGTTTTGGCAAAATAGGCCATTTTCATGAGAGAACGGTTGTTCTCGGGCCAAAATGGCCGTTTTCGTGTGCAAAATGGCCCTTTTCGCCAAAACGACTGTTTTGTTTGCTAAAACAGCCGTTTTGAGCGGAAAACAGCTGTTTTCACCAAAAACGGCCATTTTCACCAAAAATAGCCATTTTTTTTATCTCAAGAAGTGTGTATAAAAGGAAAATTCATTTTTCTAAAGAGGGGTTAGTCATTTTGAGGAGACAAAAAATTTTTAAAGAGAGAAAATACACCAAAAAAGCAAAAATACACTCTTAAAACACCATTTTTCTGAGATTTCTGAAGATTCAAGCATGATTTTTTAGTCTGGTCGAGATCTTTTCTGAAGGCAAATATACTCATTGTTTGATTTTTTTGGGATCTAATTGTTATTTTTTCGGCCGCCTCTTTAAATCCCAGTGAAGTAATCTTTTAACAACCCTTTATTTTCTACTGTCTACTCTATTCTGTGCTCTGTGTGTTCTCTGTTGGTTTCCTTGATTATCGCCTGTTTTTAGTTAAATTATAGTTTAGGTGTCCTAAAATGTAATTTTATTTTTATTTTTATTCGGTTAGGGTGTATTTTAGGTAATTGCTATGTAATATATTTTTATTGTCGAATTATTTACCTATATATTCCATGAATGCTGTAATAAGTAAAAAATGATTTTTCACACGGAAAAATAACTGAAACATTTTTATTTAATTAACTAGTGTTTTACTACTAAAATGGGTTTTGATTTTTCTTAATAAAAGTCACAATAATAAAAATTATTTCCTAAAATTGACATGCGAGAACCAAGTTCTCAAGCTAATCAATCACTTGGTTTTATGTATAATATTTTCAATTTCTATCCCGCAATTTTCCATGAATGCTGCATTAGATAGAAAATGATTTTTGCGCGTTAAAAAGAAATAATAATCAAAAATCATTTTATACTAAATTAATTGATATTTTGCTAATAAAATAGACTCTGATTTTTTAATAAAAGTTATAACGATAAAATTCGTTTTCCAAAATCAACATGCGAGAACCAAAGTTCTCAAACCAACCAATCATCCAATTTTAATAAAAATCACTACAATAAGATCCATTTTCTAAAATTATCCTATGAGAACCAAAGTTCTTAAGACAATCAACTGCCCAATTTCATGTATGATATTTCAATTGCAAGCACTTCTTTATTTTTTTGTAAATATATTTTGTAATTCCTCATACGTGAATACGTGATTTATTTTAATTGTAAAATGTCACTTAAGAAAAAGAATAATATTATAAATTCAAATTGATTTTTCGTATTAACTTGAGGTATAAATAAGAGTAGGGTTCCGAACCGCTCTAGTTTTGACCCTATAAAGTATTTCCTGACTTCAGTTGGGTGGTAACTCCTACATTATGTTGCCCAACTCGCTTTTCCTAGGCTAATCAAATAGGAGCGGCCTTAGATTCCTCTAATTTCCTTCTCATTTTTCGAGACTCGAGCAGTGAGGATTAGGTCGAGTCTTCAGCTGTTTCAGTTTGATCAGCCTAAGGAAAAATAAAGGGACACAAATAAGCAGTCTTAATGTGTCTAAGAAATTTGAAATCATTTCCTTTTCTATCAAATGAGGAATTACTTAAGCTACCTTATCCCTCTATCCTTGAGCATATTCTTTGAATATTTCAATTTTCTTTTTCTCTATGGCCTTAAGATCCTCCCTACTAGGGGCTAAATCCAAGTTATGTTTATTTTGTTTTAGGAAAGCATAAGCCAAATCCTCTACCTACGGATATAGGTTCTGTCCAATTGCATGTACCATCTTAGGGCAACACCTATTAAACTTTCCTAAAAAATGTTCTTCCTTATTTATATGAACAGCCATTTTGTTGTAATACATCGTTAGGTGGCTCTGAGAACATGACATTCCATCATTTTTTTTTAATTCTGGTGTTTTAAATTTTAGGGGAATTATCACATTTGGTATCAAACATAATTTAGTAGTATCTGTGGTCCTAAATATGTTTGTTCCTTCAATAGCTTTGAGTCATTCTTTAAGCAAGTCAATTTTTTCAGTTACAAGACTTTCAATAGGATTCTTGAGGCTAGCTTAAATCTTAGGATCATCCAAATTAGACACCAAAATTTTTTCCTCTCCTATGCTAGTTGTTTGAGGCTTTACTTATGTTTGCATTATACACTTATATATTTCTTGATAAGGCTGATTGGTGTGAGAGGTTGAGGCTGGGAATGTATATTGATTTATTTCAGGATTCCTTTAGGGTGGTGTAAAGCCTGGGGAAAATTCTAAAGATTCCTCAAAATGAGCTAGGGTTTAAGGGCTATTGGTGTGGGAGGACTTTCCATTGGAGTTTTTCCTTTGATAATGTCCATTATTCTATCTAGATGCTCTTTTATGTTAGACATGTCTGACAATTTTTCCTTGATTTCATCAAGCTCACATCTTATCTCTTCTTGTGCTCTATCTTTCATGACTCTCGATCTTAAGTGAGTCCCATAAGGGTGAGCTGAGTGAGAGTGTTTGGGTTGCTAAGCAATCTTTGTTACTTTTAGAAAATATTAGAAAACTGAATGACTTTTTTTTCAAAAATCATGGTTTATTTCAAAAGAAAATCTCATCCACATAAAAGAATTCTTATATGTCATCTTTATATATTTTTTATATTTTACAAAAAGACTAAGCCCCCCTTTTTATTTAAAATATAGGTATCTTCTATAATATTTATTTATATTATAGCATCATGATTGACTGAAATATTACGTTATTTTATATTACATATTGCCCAACCCTACCATAAGACTCTTACAAACATTCATGCATATTATTTTTATATAGATTAACTAATATTCGTTTAACTTATGATATTACCAATAACAAAATTCTATCTATTAGTGTCAACCCCTTAACTCGAGCTAAACGAGTCGCCCATAGTAAGATAGTTCTTCATAAATTCCTTTAAAGAAGTGTTGAATCCTTTGCCTCGATGGTCTTATTGGCATATGAGTATCTTTTAAGAGTTTTACATCTTTGGAAAAACTGTAAGCTCTCCGCCCCATTTTTTGTAGCTTGGTAGTCAGCTGACTTACTTTGGTACAAACTCTCATGAAATTATCTTTATAGAACATATGATTTGAGATATGTCTTTGGGATTCTTGCATTAATTGATCTCTTTCACTTGAAAGTTGTTCACAAACAGTTCTAATGGTTTTAAATTGTCTTTTATAGTCCTAGATTTTCTGTTCTAGCTTTTTGAATGCCATTTCTCCCATGTCTCTTTCTCTAATTAATATGTTTATTGCTCTTTCCATTACTATATTTCTTTACTGATACTCATACATTTTAGTCTTTATCCCCTCAATTTCATCTTTCAATTGCTCATTTTTTTAAACAATTCAAAAGCTTTTTGTTCAGCATGAGTAGCTTGTCAAATCTAATAGGTTATGTTCGTATCCCTTGCATTTCCTTGATTGGGGCTGTTATCATCTTTGAACGGCTCCAATTGTCCTTCATTAGCTATATATTCTCTAGGCAACCTTACTACTAGCAAAATAAAGCCTTTTCCTCAGTCTCTGTGCCAATCATCATACCCAGTTATTATCTCATCTCTTTGAATTCTAGCGAATAGTGTCATAAAGCTTTGCCAAGCTCTTATGAAGTCTTGTGCCCTTAGTGTCGCATTTTTTCTCTTCATAAAAGAAGTCCACCTCATGTAATCCCTCCGTAATAGGGATACATTGTATTGATCCATATTGTCTTCAGACTAACACTAGTGCATAAGTTGTCCTTCCCCATAGACTAAGCAGTACTACCCATTGATAATTACCACAATTGTATATCATGTTTTGTTTTTCCTTCCAAAAAACCATCCACTTAACATCGTGTTCTAATTCATGAAAAAATCTCAACCATTATTTCTTTTTTGGATATGTTTCTAGCCAATTAGCTAGTCTAAAATGAGACACATGGCTTCTTAATTGATCAAAATTTTTTGCGTATGAAACTCAAGGGAATCCAAACTCTAGAGGGCAAATGAGATGGTTCAATATCCATATGCTAAGCATTTGCATGCATGCCATGAATTTCCTACTTTCTGTCCTCTAAAAAGTAGTTAAAGAATAAAAGGTTTCAAATAGTATTGCAATAATTAAGTTCACTCCCTTTATCATACTGGTGAAAAAAGTAATTACCCCTTAATCTATATAACTAGTTTTTTTTAGGAATATTACTATTCTATAGATGACAATTACTAGTACCTGTAATGCCTCTATTGTTTGCATATTTGATCATATGAAATTTATCAAGGGGGCTACCTGAATTCCCTAAACATTCGAGTTATATAACCCTTAGATTTGAGTGGTTTAAGTTTTTATTATCTTACCTAATTATCTTTTTCCATTTTCTCTCTTATTAGACTGGTATAGACGATATACGACCCGAGTTCTTAGCATGAAGCGGTAGCCTTTAATTATGGGAGTCAAATCAATTCCTCTAAAAGTGAAGCTTTTATAACTAGGGTCCCAATAATGAACTCATATATACATAAAATATGCTATCCATCCATATGTCTTTTCAAAATTTTGTTGTTTTTGAGATGTCAAGTCTTCCTAGATTTCTTTTAAAATGGTATAATCATCTGGATGAAAGTTAATTTTTGTTAGAGAGGGAGTTGTACATTAGTTCTAAGGGGAAGGCTATTTCTTCAAAGTTCATTTATCTGTGTGACTTCCATTTCATCCAAAATGGTGATTGTTAGGCTTCTCATATCAATCTTATAGAATTATAAGGTTGACAAATTATACTATATTTTATGATATAACAAATATCATGAAGCGATAAATGAACTATGTATTAATGCATTGTATGCAATTTGCATATATGGTCAAAATATTCTTTTTGCAAATGAGAAGCACCAGAGATTTTATTTATAATATACATCCTGATTCTACATGACTAATATAAATAGTACTGGGTTGCTCTTTTATACACATCTTTTCAAAATCTAAGACCTTTAGTTTATGTTACAAAATTGGCCTCAAAAGAGCATTACCATAAATTCATTGTTATATATAAAATTTGTTTTCATATGTGCTTTATTCCTATCCTTTATTTTACTTCAGACTCATCTATTGTAGGCACTTCTTCTGCTTGAGCTTGATTGGATGTACCTTCTCTAATCGGAATAAAAATTTCTTTGAACTCTTCTTCTAGGAATTCTTCTAGAACCTCAGCTATCATTGATCTATACTCTTTAGAATCTTCATCCTTTATTTCAATTAAGGTAAGTCCAACTAGGGGTAAGGTAAGTCCAGTTAAGGGTAGCTTAACCATTTCCCATTTGATTCGTCTATCAAAATGGTAATTTTCTAGCTCTAAAAGATATCGCAAGACTTCAGGAAAATCTTTAAGATTACTGACTCATAAAGTCCTCTTAATAGTATGCCATATATCTTCTTTTCAACATGAGTTTATGAGAGGATTTTCTTTAAAATTTTTTATTAATGTCAAAAAAGGCTAAAAAGAGCATACTGTCCCATCTCCTTCTGCCCAAACTCTTTCTCTTATCCTAAAAGTAACAAATATGTAAGGTTTTTCATTGAAATCTTCAAACAATTCAAGCCAGTAAGCTAACTAAACAAATAAGGATTACTAATCAGCAAGATACAAATTGTTTCTTCCTTCTCCAAGCTATTCAAAAAATTAGTAGATCAACCATTTTTTTTGTCAAGGATTACTCCAATTTGATAACACTTGGCTAAATACCATAACAAATAAAAAGCTTATTTGGGAAATGTCATAGCCGATTCAATAGTTATGTAAAAACTATTCATAATAGGGTATAGGGGTGCCAGTCTATGAATTTGATAGGCATATTTAAAACTTCATGCCTTTCCAATAGTATATTTTAAAAAATCCTATCATCTAGAAGTTTCTTTTTGCCAAAACACTAGCTAAAATGGTCACCATTAGTTCTGTCGGGAGAAATCAATGGATGTTATCAATATGAATTTCTAGCACGTCTTGTTCCATGCTTAAAGAGTATTTTGACCAATATGTGAAATTCATAATTAGATGACATCAGGCATCTGTTATAGAAATTCACAAAATGCAAATGAATATGACAAGTTAATATGCCAATGATTTATAATTAGGACTATTTATTTAGACTCTAATATGAAAGGTATCATGGTAGGTGTTTTCATTTTAGGTTCCCAGACTAATATTACCCTTGTTGTTATCTAATACTGGACTACCAGAGGTTCTTTTGTCCATTCCCTAACCAAAGATAGTCTGAGTGAGAATTTTTCAAGGATCAATACCAAACTTCTCACGGTTGGACCAAATACTTCATTCTCGACTTAGATCTAAAAAGATTAGATCAAAACCCAATCTTATAAGTGATAGTGTATAAGTTATATTCATGTTTAGAATGATCAATGTATCAAGTGAAAGTCTGTAAGAGAAAAATCACATACGAGAATATCATGACGTGGCATTAGCTTAATGCACTTCTAATCCTAAAAGAATTAGAAAAGTCCCTAGTGGAGTCGCTATTTATCGCACAAGGGATCCCTGAGATCGAGGACTATGGGGTTCTTTAATTACTTTTTAGGATCTCTTACGGGCTTGATGATTTTTGAAGTCACTGCCAATTGATTTAAAGAGTGCAATTTGACGCTCATGGTTTAGTCTACATTAAATGGGTTTGGGGGTTGGTTATGTGTGGAGAATGTGTTAAGCACCCCACAACATCCTAAATCGGTACTAAGCATTTCATGACAAAATTAAACATTTTTATAATAATTGATTTTTTCTTATTTCCTTTGGATTTTTACATGATTTCTAAATAAACTTCTAATTAAAATAAAGTGATTTCAATATGCATATGAATATACACATATATTTCATAAATAACTCAACTTAAAATCAATTCTTATTTTTTAGCCATATTGAAAATAAATAAAAAAAAATCTTTATAGAATAAATTGGCCCAAATCTTCTCCTTATTATTATTTTCTTTATCTAAGATGCATCATATTATAATAGAGTCTTAATTTCAATTTAAAATTTTGAGAGTGAATTTATTAAACTAAATTTTCTTATTTTACATATTTACTAGAATTTTAGAATAAGTCAAATAAAGATTAATTTCTAATTTTATATTTTAATTTTTGTTTTTTTTCTTTTGCTAGAAATAATCAGATTAAAATCAATTCCTAGTTTTTATCGCATTTTATCATTTTGAATAAAATTTGATTCAAATCAATCTTGATTTTAATCATATATTGTATATATGTTTTTTTTAAAAATGAATAAAGCAAAGTTTGATTATTACTTATTCATTATTTTTTATTTTATATATATATGTGTGT